>APFE030213938.1:7851-23910 GCA_000404065.3 Pinus taeda | reverse complement strand
TCTTCCAATTGTCGTGGTGTCAACCTTATAGGTTGTGGAAGACTAGGGACTACACTTCATCTTTATAGTTGTGAGTGGCATGCTTCTTGGTTTCCATAATTTTTCTTTCCATTTTTCTTGCTAACCTGAATGCCTTCTCTAATGAATCAGGTTCCCAAAGGCGAACATCATGTTGGATATTATCCTTAAAAGACCCTATGAACACATCAATCCTATCCTCCTCTGGAATATCTTTTACCCTTATGTTCAATTTTTGGAAGTCCTCAATGTGCTCCATCATTGAACCCTTTTGTTTGAGATTTATCAATTGGCTAAAAAAGGTGTTGCTTTTTGTATCCTCATAATGTGCTATCATTTCTTCTGTAAAAATTGCCCAAGCGACAATTTTTTTACGAGAGAAAAGTCATCGATACCATACAAACTGACTTGGTTCCAAATATAAAGTTGCAATACATACCTTTTGTGTGTTTTGCACATTATGGAGATCAAAAAGTTGCTCCATCTGTAGTATCCATGTTTCGGGATCCTTGCCATCAAACTTCCTCATATCGATTTTTGGAACATGGTGGGTCTTCAAGCCCAAAATTAGAGTCTATAAAATCATGATTAACATTTCATTTGTTCTCATAATGAGTTTCCTTTACTACCCTTTCACCATTAGTAATCATTTCTTGTAGCAACTTATTCAAATTTATCTTTAATTCTTCCATGTTAGTGTCCATGCCATTCATCTTAGCATCCATGCCATTCATCTTCGTTTCCATGCCATCCATCTTAGCTTCACTTACCTTTTGTGAGAGTGAAATTTGTTGTACTTGGTATAGTAATTTTGATATATATCATGTTTCATTTCTTCCTCTTCTTCACAAGTCATGCTAGAGCTTTCAGGTCGCTTACTAGGTGTTTCCTTTTTCTTTCTTCGGGGCATCAATTAATGTTTTTTTTCACTTTGTAAGAACTCAATATTGAATTTGTAATATCTTTGTAACTGCAGATCTCGAATATCTAAAATTGTGTCTTGCATTAGCCCTTTGAGTCCTCTTTCCAACCCTGCAAGTTTGATCAATATTGGATCTCCAAGGAAGAGTTATGCTAAATCTCCCATGGTGACTTGATTATAGAGTAGTTCAGTATAGTGAACTTGTATGAAGTTCCACGTGTCACTATTTCAACCTTAGTACCTAAAACTGATATACAGACAACTACATGCCGTCCTCTTTCTAAAACTTCTTACGAAATTTCAATCTGATGCTCAAAACAAAAGTTATGATGATTTTCCCCAGGTCACCTGTTTGGAATGTAATTCGGGAGTCTACAAAAACCCTAACTTCCTCAAATCATATCTCCAAAAATATAGCGCAACAAGATCTAAAATTCGGATCCGAAGTTCAAAGTGATTTCAGCTCAAACTTATTTTTGTTTTAGCTTCTGAAACGTTGCAAAGAAAAAGTTATAGAGAAAATTCCATGATGACCTATTTGGAGTAGCGAAACCCTAGAATCCAAAGCTCTGATACCAAATGTTATGAAACCAGCTCAAAAAAAGATAGACCAGATAGATCAATGCCTTAGAATTCAGCCTCTTCGAAGGGGCAACCTCCTTTACATTACACGGATGAAAAATTCTTGGATGATATAAATGACTAAACCTCCCTTCTATATATATGAGTCTAAGGGGTCACAATATAATCAAGTCGACATAACGCTAATAACATAAGGACACAACAATAACAATAATGGGTTTCTATAGGGCACACTAATAACAATATGGGGACAATAGGGGCACAATAATAACAATAAGGGCTACAATGAAAATAGTAATGGGGGAATCACTAGTATTATAGGGACCTAACACAATCACTAATTTGCATAAAGTGGAGATGTAAGAAAAAGTACTAATATGAGGTCTAACTACTGCAAAGGAAAATGACTATATCTTTTTGTCTTGCTAATACATTATCCTCAACCACACTTCCCACAACAAAGGAGGTAAATAGACTTGCACAAGCAATTTTCATAAACAAATGTTGTTAAGGAAGGAATAAAATGTTGCTAGGAAAGAAAATGCATAAGTAAAATACACATGAGAGAGGCTAGAGCCTTTGGGCTAGGCCTTAACCCAAGCAGACTCAACCCTATAGAAAAATATTAGATGGAAGATAATATAAGACTTTTAATTAATAGGAAATAGTTTTCAAGTACGTGATGAAAAGAAATGAAAATTACAATCTTGAGCTCCTACCTTTTAGTAGTCCCTATCTGCTCCAAAATTTTGAATCATATTAAGCCCTTGAGCTTCCTTATTTATTAAAAAATGATCGAGGGGCAACCTCCTTGGAAAGAGGGTTGCTTCTCTACAAAAATCCCTAGAAAGGTGGATCTAGCTCCCAAATATCCTTGCAATCCTCGAGTGCATTAGTTGTTTGTGAATCTTTGAACCATAGGTAAGTAAATTTAGGGAGCAAGTCAAGTTGTAGGTGAGTAAATGTAGGGGACAATCCTCCTACATCTTCTCCAGTTGCCTCCAACATATATATACATAGTAAATGTACTCAAATTCTCTCTTTTCCTACACATTAATCACATTAGGCCACGAGATATGAGAGTCATCCTTTATTCTTCCTAGTAAAAACATAATAGTAAACAATATATCATTAAATGTGAGGAAAGAGGTAATATAGGTTGAAGGAAGGCCATATGGGCCTTATTATTTACCTATTAATGAGGCCCATCAATTATTCTTGACCATTACCTATCAGGGGTTTATCCACTATGCATTATAATTCAAGGAATTGCAAGTACTGAAAGTCTTATTTGATTAGAACTATTAAAATTCCCTTGACACTGATTCCTTTCTTGAGAATATTCCATTACTTCTTTTAGCTCCTATAGGGGTTGCATCTTTCAACATATCTGCAATTACAATTCATTCTACACTTCAACTTCCAACAAAAAACATAACACTTATACAAGGACCACATTTAATTACATTACAAGAAGAGCTGAGGAATGTGAAATATATTATGATAAATGAAATGAGTTCCATTGGAAGAAATCCATTAAAAAGCATTGACTCAAGACTTTGACGATCTTTCCCAGAAAATGGTAACTTTCCTTTTGGTGGGAGGTCAATTATGTTGGTCGGTGATTTGGGAAAAATGCCAGTTGTTATGGATAAACCTATATATGCATGTAATGGTATTGCAAGAGAATTATGGAACTCATTTACAAAGGTTTTGACACTTAATACTATGTTTCGACAAGATGGACAAATCAATCAACAAATACAATTTCATCATCTGTTGATAGATGTAAGGAATACAATACCAACTATGGAAGATTAGAAATTACTTATGACTCGTAAAAACACATACTTGGATCCTTCCACAAAAGAGTCCTTCAATAAGGAAATACAATTTTTTTGTGAAAAATGATGATGTACACAGTCATAATAATCTTTGTTTAAGAAATATAAATTGTCCCATTGCAACTAATATTGCTACAAACGAAAAAAGAAACTACATGAAAATAGATGAGGAAGAAATGGAACTTGAGTTATTGATTGTAGTTGGAGCTCGAGTGATGCTTACATAAAACGTATGGATTAATGTAGGACTCGTAAATGGTGCTCTTGGAGTTCTACAAAAAATTGTGTATAACCCTAGAGTTTCACCCCCAAAACCACCCACATATGTTTTAGTAAGATTTGATAATTATATCAGAGTACCATGGGATGAATCATCGCCTCAATCACTTCCCATTACACCCATTGAAAGAGGTAAAAGAATACAATTTCCTTTAAAAACTTCTTGGGGCTTAATAATCCATAAGTCACAAGGATTGACTTTGGCGAAAGCTACAATTAATATTGGGAAGAAAGAGAGATAAGGTATGACGTTTACTGTGATATCTCAAGTTAAATATCTAAATGGTCTATGATTTCAACCTCCATTTGTTGAATTTTCTACAATATACATGGTATAAACTAATCTTTTGATCTAATAATTACTACCTAATAATTTTCATACAATTTATCTTATGCCAGTGATATTATTGAGAAACTATACACAAAATATTTCAACATAAATGCAATGAAAACAGTAAGATCATAAAGAGACAACCATTCACAATAGAAACAACAAATTTCCCTGGGAAACCCAAACTTGGGAGAAAAGCCTACAACACTTCTTCTAGGAGAAATTACTCTTCGGCATGGTTTACAATACAAAATTGTCTAGAAATTTGTGCCAAAAAAATAAGTCCAAACTCAATCATTTCATCCTTTTTCCACTCCCATGTGTGGATAATATAGAAGAGATGTGATATTGGATAATTTATTTTTTATTGATGTCAAAGGGTGATCAACTAAAGAAAAGAATAACATAGGATTAAAGAGAACATTAAGCCCTTTTCCAAAGAGCTATTGCATGCCCTCTAACCCCTCTCAATTAAGGAGAAATTAATTTTTAAGACAAAAAACCCACTTGTTTTGACACTGTCAAGTCAACTCCTCTTGAGAACAAGTTGCCCCCCAACGTACATGTCAGTTTAGTGTAGGCTTGAACAAGTATAAATAATATCCATACCTCCTCAATTTTGGTTAGTAACTTCACCAAGAATAAGAGACGAATAAATCATACATGTGGAGAAGAAGAGTAAAGGTTCATATCTCATGAACCTAGGTGTATTTTGAAGGAGCTAAATTGGTGTTTTTGGTTCTATTTTTGGCTAAGGGTTATTGAGTTTTTTTTTTTATTATCAGATCTTGAAGTAGAGATCAACTTATCATTGAAGCAAATTTCGAATCCCATTTTTGTGCCTCAAATTTTAGTCCCTTGACAACTGAGATTTCAACCACCTTATAGTTTTTAATTCAACCTCTTCAATAAAACAAATCTCGACCATGTGATAGCAGCAGACTCAACCTTCTTGTGGACAATTTCAGACCTAAGACAAGTGTGAATTTTGGCCCTGTAGCAGATCAAAATTCGATCCCTTTCTATAAATTTTTACCCTATGAAAAAGAAAACTCTAAGGCCATGAAATTCAGCCCTGAGGCCAGAATTTTGGTCCCCCTCTTATGGCCCATGGTATCATAGTTTGAGAGAGAGATTAATCCTCTTATGATAGAGGCAAAAATAATGTTTCAAACCTATGTTTTCAACAGACTTTGGTGAACTTCAAAATATATTTTGGATCTCTTTTTAGTATAATTTTGATCCTCTCTTGGAGCATACTTTTTCCATCTCTTAGATTACACTTGAGGGCTCATTGAAGTATTCTTTAAGGAGTGCCTTGCAACAATCACTTGAATCCATATTGAAGCAGACTGGTAGCCACCTCACAACAACATTTAGAATATATCTTTGGAGGAATTCTTGAAGAGTTTTGGAGTGGTTCTTTGGAGCATTACTGAAGCCTTTTAAAGTATACCTTCTAGTAGAATCAAGGCACATTTTGTAGCATACCTTGGGGTAACTCTTAAAGAACCTTTTGAGAAATTATTTTGAAGTAGACGTTGAATAATTCTTTCGAGTGCCTTGGAGACTAGTTGAAGCGGCTTTGGAAGCCTTTATTGAAGTAGACTTAAATCATTGTTGGAGTAGACTTGGAGAATATCTGGAAGACCTCTTTTGAAGTGAATTTGAAATTGAATTTGGAAAGCATCTTTCAAGACATATTGAAGAATTTAATTTTAAATTTTAAGTGGAAAGTTTTGAGCCTAGGAGGATTAGAGTCCTTATTTTGACCAAGTAGGTGCTTGGATTTGTTGAGAGGATTGGAGTCCTCACCATCTTCATCAATAAAGTTATTTTTCATTCTATCTCTTGTGTTCTAGTTTAACTTATGATAAAAATATTAACTATCATAATATAGCAATTGAAAGAAATATTGATTCACCCCCCTCATTATTCCCAACAATTGGTATCCATTGATGGTGTTATGTATTTCACTAAAAGTAAGGGGTCTCCCATGTGAAGTCCCAATAAGACCTTAGACTGTTTGGGATAGGAGCCCCATCTAGATACCAGCCCAGCTACCATTGTATGTGTCACTTTTCTCTTGTATTCAAATGTAGAGATAAGTGCGAGACCGAATGCAATATGCTAGAAGAATGAGAACGAGATCAAATCTCCATTAATGGCTTCTAAAACATGATATAAGAACATAACAACAACATCATGAGAAACAACATACCTTAAGGAAGCATTAGATAGTTAAAACTAACTAAGAAATACACAGAGGAGAATTGCTAGAAATAACCTGCAAATTAGTTCACAATCAATTGCTAGCATAAACATTGAATGAAAAACATAAATTTAATGTAACAACCCCAGGTTATATTTCCATGTAAAAAAGGCAAAAATCAATGAAGGTCATGGTACATGTACTCCAAGATGAATGGGGGGAAACATCACAAATTGGGCATCACTTGTGGTTAATTAATGGCTTTGGAAATTGGGATTGGCATTGGCAAAAGTCAAAGGGCAATAAATGGAAATTAATTCAAAGAAATAAAGGAAAATAGGAGAAAAGAAAGATGAAGAGACAAGAATATGCATGTAAGGGAAATTAAAGAGAAAGTGGAGGAAAATGAAAGAAAATAGGAAAATGAAAGGAACAGACACCAGGCATAAAATGATAAAAGGGAATTTGAGAAATAGTTGACAGGTTTGATAAGTTTTTAGCTTTGACAACTTTAGTTTTGCTAAGGAAGAAATCAAACTCCAAGAGAGAGAAAAAGAAAAGGAGCAAGCAAGGAAGGAAAGAAAGGGAGTGCAAAAGGAAGTTTGGACGGAAACAAATAAGGCTAGAAAATAGTTGTGGATTTGCAGGTAATAGTGTGTATGTGTGATTTAGCATGTTGGGATTTGATATATGGTTATGCATTGGTTTATTCGTCATGTTTGTTGTCATTGGCATGGGATTTCCTTGGATTGATAGTGATATACAACCTTTCATTTTCCATTTATTGGATAAGACATGATGTAGTGGGTTCCATGTTTTGGTTAAGCTTTGGATTGCCAGTATATTTCAGATCCTAGTTGAGGTTGTCTCAAGAAAATTCCCAACGGTTGAGAGTGGATATGGTTTTATCCTGGAACTCTTGACAGGTGGATGAAGACAGTAAAATTTGGTTGGCATTGATTTCAACAAGCTCATGCTAGTGTTGGTCATATGCATGTGTGATGGTTGATTGGTTTGATGGTCTTGTTAGTTGGAATTGATGTCAACATACCTATGACTAGACCTAGTGTAGGCTGAGTAGAGATGGATTCCTCATGTGATGTTGGATTGAGGATTGGCATGATATGTTGTTGTTGCAGGTGGTTGGAGTGTTTCTCTAGTTGTTTCATATGTCTCTACATGTCTTGGAGACATGAGATTGTTGCTTCATGTGTTGAGTTGTGGTTTCTTGTGTTGGAGGTGCTTCTACCAATGTTGGAGGAAGTTGGATGACATGATGCTATTGTTGTAGGAGTTTGAGATGTTGTGACAGGTACATTAGTTGTCTAGAGATTTTGAGGTTTCTACTTGAGGAGTTGGAGGTGTTGGTCATGGTGTTGATATTGGTAGAATAGGTCTTGCATGTCACTGACTTGTTTTTGGCCTATCTCATCACTTGCAAACTTGTCACGGAGGCTTGGAGGAATGTTCAAATGCTAAAGAAGATGGTCCAATAGGTGGCAGAGGTTTTGGGTTGAATGACTATTTTTTTTTTACTGAGCTTTTGCCCTAGTCGCAAGGAGGATGGGTCATCAATGCGACTAGAAAGCTCCAGTGGCTTGGAGGCAGGCCCATGTGAGTGACCATAAGGTAGATTCGATTTTAGGCAAGCCTGTGCATGTGACCGAGACTTTTCGTGATTTTTCTCCAAATTCCTTGTGTTGTTTAGCTAATTTTTATGTTTTGGTGACATTCTTGATCGGAACTTTCCAGTTTATAGTCGGAAAATTTCATGGGACCTCCAAAAGCTGATTAAACTTGAAAATATAAAAAAGGTTAGTGGAGTTAGTGGTTGATTAAGTCAATGAGTTGAATTTGGATCAAATCAAGAATATGAATAGAGTTGTGAAGCCGAATAGTTCTTTGTAAATATTGAGTTGAGCACTTGAGTCCATCCATATATTAGAGGAAGATCAATAATAGTTTGGTTAGATGAGTGATGTGTTGAGTGAGTGTGTGTGTGGAGAAGAGTGTGCACACTGTGAGTCATATTATGCAGAATTTATGAAGCAGTTTGCAGTTGTAGCAAGAGTGAGCTGAAGTATGTTTCGGCCATCATATGGTGCAGTGTGTGAGAAGATGATGTGTGGATTGTAGTATTTTGATGAGTTGCTTTGCAACTTGTGTGGAGACTTTGTGTGGAGGTTTTGATGGCAGTTAGTGCTACAAATCTATTATTTGTTTTAGCTTTGATGCTATGTTACTATAGTTCTTGTGTTGAGAAATTTTATGAGTCCAGTCTAAAATATATATAAAACGAGGCTCACATGGAGGAAGTGAAGGAACAAAGGCATCAAAATATATAGTGACTTGGTAGATTCAGTGGAAGGAAGAGATTTATCCTTCTAATAGGAGTTGGATAGTCCAATGGAAGTTGAGCGAGGATTGTTTATCATGGTGGCCTTCAGTAGATGGTAGTCCATAGATCCAAGAGAGAAACAGTTTCTTGTCTGAACGGGTCAACTTACTATGAAAGAAGCTTAGTCTTTCGACTATGGGTGTAGCTAATCCATGTATAATTTGTTCATTTATTTAATAAAAGAATTGAGCAGCGTAGCACCAACAAGGTGGTTTTTTTCCCGAGGAAGGGTTTTCCACCAGACATATTTGTGTCCATTGAGTTGATTGATTTTATGGTTGCATGTTTATTTTGATGATTTGATCTATGGTTTTTTGTTTCATTTGTGCGTGGTAAAATATTAATACTTTGGAGAAAAAAATTATATGTGCTCTCACTTCTGATTCATCCCTCCTCTTAGTAGTGATCTAGTTTCCAACAAATTCTTTTAGGTATGGTGAAGAAATTCTGAGGCATCAAATCTAGTTTGGTTTTGGTGACTTCTGGACTAATTTAGGTGAAATCACTATGGATGAGGGTTGAGGTGGTTTATCCTCAGAAACCCTAGTTGGTTTTGTTTTGGTTTATCCCATGTGATCTCACATTCATGCTTGGAATATGGCACGAGGGTGATTGGCTCAAAGAAATATTTGGTTCAGCTCAATCTATGGTTTGGTTGTACGTGGAAATCCATGACTTGGTTGGCCTTATGTATATGTTATTATGTGTTATTTTTTCTTGAGATGAATGAGCACATGTATTGGTTACTGTGTTGATTTTATGACTGGTTTTTCATGGATTCATTCTAGCTAATGTTGGTTACAGGCATAATACATTCTTATGGTATGATGTGCTCTTGTTATGGATCTTGTTCATGGTTTGATAAGTTAATGAATGGTTATATGAATTCATGAGCTAGCAAGTGTTGTTGTAGCTAACTTGAGAGGGTAGTAAGGCTTCTTAATGATTCTCTTATGAATCTAATGAGTTATTGTATAGATATACATTCATGACCTAAAGGTACCTTGTCTACAAAGTGTTTGTCTAAAAGATTATTATGTATTTTACAAGTTTGAGAAGGAATTGGTTGAAGAATAGTGAACGAATACTTCTACATATGATTAAGTTAACTTTGGAAAGTTCTGGGCAATTATGGGTAGTTGGTCTATAGCTAGTCCTAAAAAACCCAAAACAAGGCTTCTGGTCACAACCTCTTAACTGATAAATTTTAGTTGTATTTGCATGGAGGAAGGCTTATGACTGTGGTTGGAGCCTTCTGGCCGCATGCACAACTTGTCATGTGTGCGATTGAGCTATGAAGTGAGCCAAGAAGCTAGTTCTAGTCCAGGAAACGTTGATCAGTAGATGTTGCTTGACATCTAAGTGATTTGGTGTTCCTGGAGGTTGCAGTAAGTTTCAAGATGGTGGACTCCACTTCCATAACTGGAACTTGTATTTTGGGTCATGCATAGTAACTCTCATCTCATGTTTACCCTAGTGAGATTGTGAAAGAGGGTATATATGGGGTGGGGTGTTACAATGTTGTATCAGATCTAGGTTGCAACACTTGACCTCAGGGTAAATGTGGATTAGCATGCAGGTTTATAGATTTTGCATGTATGAATGCTGGTTAATTGTTGTTATATGCATTACAGTTGCATGCATGTCAGTCATTTTATTTCTATTGTGGTTACATGAATGATAGATGTTACTTAATTAGTGCATTCATATCCAAGTGCACTTGCATGAATGATAGATGTTACTTAATTAGTGCATTCATATGCAAGTGCACTAGTTCTTTGTGCATGATAGTTAATTTGTTGTTATATGCATTGTGGTCATATGCATGTTGATTATTTTCATTGTGGTTTCTTGCATGATAGTTATGTTTTTTATATTATTATGAATCGTGTTAATCTAGACCGACTTGTGTAGATGTAATAGCCTCCCCTGAGACACATTGGCGTATGATTTTGATTATGTCTTATATTTGGTTTATCTAGCATGGTATTTTGCAGAACAATAGAATCCCAAGAGATGAAAAGAATAATAGTTGAGTACAATTCATATGAATCCCCATATAGGCTAGAAGAGACGTTCGCGGGATAGGAGAGATTAGTTGAACAACAAGGAGAGGGAGACTCTCCTGATCTAGTAGATACATTGAGAAGCTTGAAGGCAGAGATCGTAATTTATAAGGAAGATAATGAGAGGTCGATTGAGGCACAGGAAAGTCTTGTGAAAGCTCAAGAGAAGCAAGCCAAGGTTAATGCAGTCATTCTCCAAAGTCTTTAGCATTTGCAGAAGCAGGGACAATTGGGGATCAGTGATGGAAACAAATAGGAAGATAGGACTAATGGTGTAGATGGAAGCAGGTCTCAAAAAAGGTACAGGTTGGATAGGGATAATATAGTGAAGATTGGCATACTATTGGATACACCTGAGAGGAGGGATAACACTCGTGGATTTTATTATAATTCTTCTTCTGGGGGACATCATCACCATCACCGCCAACATCCTTATAGGAGGAATGAGAGGGGGTACTTGCCAGGAGAGTTCAAGAAAGCCAAGCCTCCTACTTTTGATGGTGAGTTTCCTAAGTCAAAAGATGTAGAAGAACGGTTTCTTGGAATGAGGAAATTCTTTAGAATTCATGATTACTCAAAGAATATGAAGGCAAATATAGCTACTTTTAGTCTTAAAGGAAAATCAAATATCTAGTGGGAAGATGTTAAGCACGTTAGAGGAATCAAGGAAGAGAGGTTGACTTTAGATGATTTTGAAAGACTCTTCATGAAGAAGTACGTATCTGAGAGATATTAGGATGGAAATGATAAGGAAATTTATGAGCTCAAGATGGATTCCATGACAAATGGAGAGTATAAAACCATATTTCTAGAATTATTGAGATATGTGCCTTACCTCAAGGATAAGAAAGCAAAGATCCAAAGGTTCATCAGTGGATTTCCACTATCATTCAACGTAAATATTGAGTTTGATGAGTCTCAGTCCTTGGAGGAAGCCATCGGAAAGTTGAATCATTGTTATGAGTAGTTAAAGTGCAAGCCTAAGTTCAAGCGTGACTGGAAGGGTAATGAGAATATTAAAGGAAAATGGCCTAAGAAGCAAGGAAGATCTCAGGATGCAGGTGATAAGGAAAATAAGGCACCTCCTAAGAAGTTCAATATAGATTAGAAACAACACGGGTCTCAGTCTGAGGAGAAACATAATAAAGGCAATGTTAGAGAACCATTGCACTATTAGAATTGTGGTGGAGATCACCGCAAGAGGGATTTTCCATCATATTAGGGTGCTAGGCCTCAGATCTACATTTCTCAAGAGGTGCAATTAGTTGGGGATGTAGGTCAGAGCATTCCCTGGGTCCATGCAGCAATGAATAACAGGAAAGAAAATCATCAAGTATCCATTATCAACATGGGAGATGGTTGATTAGATTCATGAATAATAGTTGGTTTCCAATTATATTTGAATTCGTCAAGGGAATTGGAATCCCTTGAGAGATGATATGTGCATGTGTTCAATTGCAGGGAAGAATGCTTGGTATAGTAGGGAAAGGTAACTGGTATGTTGTTATATTTATTACTACACTAACAGTTGTGTTTTTATTGCAATGTGAAGCAGAGAACCATAGGGAAAAGAGATTACGATGAAATATTGAAGAAGGCTCAGGCTAACATTTTACTTATGAACCCTTGGAAGCACTAGGATCCCATGGGGGTTGATCCATGGTGTCTATTGAAAGTTTTGTGCTTTTGTTTTTTTATTTATTTGTTTGTGTTTGATTTGTGATTTTGACTATGACTATTGCATGGCCATGACACTTTGTTTGTGGTGTTGTATTGTTGTTTGGATTTCTATGTTTTCTTCTATTTCTTTCCTTTTATGTTTTGAGGGTCTTCAGATTGGTTGGGGAAAGAGGAAAGGTAATGGAGCTTTGGGAGAGCTGATTTAAACCCAATAGGTAATATAAGACTTGAATGAAGCCCGATGAATGAATAAAGGGTAGCTAAAGGCAAGAATATGGCAGCCGGTTGGGCTGATTGGGTCCATTCAGATAAATGGGCAGTGGCAGGATAGTTATGATAAAGGTATCAAGAAAGGTAAGGTACATGGGCTGAAGGTATAATATGCCTTGGCTATGTTGGGAACTATTTTTCTTAATGGTGTGCATGTGTTGCATGGATAAAGGAACGTCTACCTCACCTTATGAATACTGATAATTGTGTTGTGATCATGATTATGCTAATGTGTATATGTGTGTGTGTGTGTGTGTGTGTGTGTGTGTGTGTGTGTGTGTGTGACGGGGTCATCAGGGATCATTATTATGGAAGAATGATTGTTTTATGCAAGTGAATGGCATGATAAGGTTCCTGGTTTTATGAGGAATCAATTGGGTAGATTAACCCTAGAAGACCTATGATTTTAGTATCATGTGGATATGATTTTGATATTATGTGTTTATAACTATGCATATGTTTATGCTATGAACAGGGAAGTGAAGGGGATTGATTCTCAGGTTCCCTAGAGGTTGTGGGTTGGGTTAGGATCTTTGGATCCATGTAATAACTTGGGTTCCCTGGAGATTGTGGGTTGAAGCCCTATAACAGCTTGGATTCCCTAGAGGTTGTGAGTTGGAGCCCTGTAATAGCTTGGGTTCCTTAGAGTTTATGGGTTGAGATAATAGTCCCTAGAGCCCTGGACAACTTAGGAATAGACCAATCTTGAGTTAATATATGTACAGGTAATTTCTAAAGATTTCCAAGTTTATGCTTTGATTTT
The DNA here is from genome assembly GCA_000404065.3 of Pinus taeda. Classification (NCBI taxonomy): domain Eukaryota; kingdom Viridiplantae; phylum Streptophyta; class Pinopsida; order Pinales; family Pinaceae; genus Pinus; species Pinus taeda. The sequence goes on along the minus strand of APFE030213938.1, from coordinate 10,545 downwards.
AGCAGTGTGAGCTACAACATGTTGGGACAAGCATGGATAATTAAAGGCACTACAAATCCAGGATTTTGATTATGATGTGCATGTAGGAAAGCATGGGGAAGACACTAAAGGTAAGGTTTCTTGGTAGAGATAGTGTAGTCTCTAGATGTGCAGTATTGTGGTTGTGTACATGTCGTACATGTTGTGTTGTGTATGTGTTGTATTGTGTATGTGTTGTGTCGTATCATGTGTATATGTGAAAGTGTTGTGGTACATAGTGATGTGTTGGGACATGCAGGTATGGGACTGTCTGGATGCCCTTATTATTAATATTGAGGGTAGAGGCAGTATAGTCTTTGGATATCCTTGTTGTTTATATTGAGGGTAGAGGTGGTATAGTCTCTAGATGCCCTTATTATTGATATTGAGGGAGGAGGAAGTATAGTCTCTAGATTTCCTTGTTGCTTTGGAAGAGAAGAGAAGAGAACAGAAGAGAAGGCATCAGGTGCTTGATGGGTTTGGAAACCAATCCAGTGTGTGTAAATGGTCAAGAGAAGAGAACGCAATGGGTGCTTGTTGGGTTTGGAAACTGATTCAGTGTGTGTGTGGAAAGAATAAGGAACAAACGTAGAAGCAAAGAACAATTTGAAAGATAAGTATCATTATTTATTTCAGTTTTTAATTTCAAAATTATGAACATAAACTATGATTCTGATTTATGATGGTTGAGTTTTGAGTTAACCAGATGCGATATTTTTATACATGATGATTTAATTAAGGAGATAATTTAACTTGTTGTGATATGAAGTAAGAAAAATTGCAAATGTCACCTTATTGATGAGTTATCAATGAGGTATGATTTGAATTCATTACAATTCCTTTTGAGTCTAAAGGAAATTATGTGCTTGGTACAAGAAAGCATGGACAACCCAATTTTTAGTCGTTGGAACTAGCTACAATAGTGTTAGTAGCAATAGAAAAAGGAATTGGAACATGCAACAATATGTTGGTAAAGGACTTCAGGAGCAGGGCTATTGTAGGACATTGGTACCCAATAGTGTCCATTGATTTCCATAAGCATGTTATGACTGATATGATGATTTGATGTAGGGTTATGCCCTAGTTATTGGACCTTTTGATGTGAGGAAGCCTTGCAAAGGAATGGATCACCTGAGGGATTGGGAAGCAAAGAATGGGATTCTTGAACTTGGAAGGTGAGTGACTACACAAAAGGGGCTGACCAGATTTCCCGAGGGACTGGAAGCATAGAAGGGAAGGTCAGGGAATACATTTGTTTTGGTAAATGGGATTGTCGATTGGAATCATAAGCACATTGGGAATGTGCATGAAAACATTGATTTGGTAACTATTCATTGAGAGAATAAGGAGTGCAATGACTGTAGCGCTAGACATTGAGTTAGGATTTTATTTTAGTAGTGGATTTTGGAATTCTCAGGAAGGAGGTGAATCCCTCAGGTACTACTTTTGAGGGTGGAGGTGTGAGCCTCTGGATTCCCTTGTCACTGATGCGAGCATTGTAGCCTTTTATTCGTTGGTTGAAGAAAATGTGCATATGTATATATGTGTATATCATTGTAAATGTTGTATTGAGTGGTGTTTATAAAGCTCTAAAAGTAGTATGTTTGTCATGTTTTTAGCAGTGGATCATTGTAAATACTACATCGAGCTGTGCTATAAAACTCCATAAGTAGTATGTTTGTCAGGTTCAATGGTTTGTTGGTCATAAGTGTCATAGAACATCGATGACGGTGTTCCCTCAAGGGTTAGGGGTTTGTAATAGGTCCGGGTTATATTTTCATGTAAAAAGGAAAAAAATCAACCAAGGTCATGGGACACATATTCCAAGTTGAAAGGGGGTGGGGGAATATCACAAAGTGGGCATCACTTGTGGTTAATTAATGGCTATGGAAATTGACATTGGCATTGGCAAAAGACAAAGGGAAATAGATGGAGATTAATTAAAATAAATAAAGGAGAATAGGATAAAAAGAAGATGAAGAGATAAGAATATGCATGCAAGGGAAATCAAAGAGAAAATAAAGGAAAATGAAATAAAATAGGAAAAGGAAAGGAAGAGACATCAAACATAAAATGATAAAAGGGAATATGAGAAACAATTGATAACTTTTGATAAGTTTTTAGCTTTGAGAATTTTAGTTTTACTAAGGAAGAAATCGAACTCCAAGAGAGAACAAACAAGCAAGCAAGCAAGCAAAGAAATCAACAACAGCAAGTAAGGGCATAAGATAGTTGTGGGTTTTCAGGTAACAATGTGCATGTGTTATTTAGCATGCTTTGATTTGATGCATGGTTATGCATTGGTTTATTGGTAATGTTTGTTGTCATTGGCATGGGATTTTCCTAGATTGGTAGTGATGTATAACCTTTCCTTTTCCATTTCCTGGATAATCTATGATGTAGTGGGTTCCCTGTTTTAGTTCAGATTTGGATTGTTAGTAAATTTCAGATCCTGGTTGAGGTGGTCTCAGGAAAATTTCCAAGGGTTGAGGGTGGAGATGGTTTCTCTTAGAACTCTTGACAGGTGGATGGAGACAGGAAAATTCCTCTACGTATGGTGTGTTAGCGTTTGAAATTTCACCTCAGGCTGAAAAAGGTAAACTCCAAGGCAACATCAAACCACTTAGCCTCGTAGCTAGCCCTACGGGGCAGGAGAGGGCTCTCTCCGGTCTATCT
>APFE030213937.1:936-41724 GCA_000404065.3 Pinus taeda | reverse complement strand
ATTGTAACATTGAAAGGAGCATAATGAAAAATCAAGCTGGTAGTCCCGGTTTTGGGATCCAGTGGGAAATCTATGTGTATATGTGTTTTATGTGTTATGCTCTCACATTTTTATTTTTCCTGTGATTTAGAATTCATATGTAGGTAATTTCTGTACAGGTTTAAAACCTACAATCACGCATTGCCTAGGCCATAGCCACTACTTCTTCCTTCCTACGTTTCTTTGCCAACTGCGCTATTTGTAGTTTCGCCTCTTCCTTCTTTCACTGCACGGAGGACTTCCCTGCTTCCATCGTGGAGATAGCTAGAGCGTACCACTCTGGCGGCCATGACTCAAGGACTGTGAATATGACATTATCTGTCTCCAGATAGGGTAACTCGTGGCATGTCTTCCCGGGGTCCTTCCGTGCCCTGATGTAGACAGGGTGAAAATCTGCCTTGAACTCCGCAAAGCTTTGTAGACTGTTGTAGACTATGGGCGATATACGAGGCTTGTGATTAATCCCCATTCTGATGTTCATCTCCATGAGCACCCAAAATATTTTTTTTTCCCTTATCCTTTGTGCATCCCTGGTTTCCCACAGCGAAGCATACTTCGTTGTCTTCGAAAGGTCTTGCGCGATCATCAGGAACAGGCTATCTTTGGGCAATTCCCATGCCACCAGTACTATGGACAACATAAGGCAAAAATAGTGTAAATTGTTTCCCTACTCCTGTGCCTCACGGTAGTTCTCAAGGAACTCTTCACATAAGTAGTTTTCCTAGTTGAACTGGACCCCTTCTACACATTGCGCTACTAGCGCAACCACCCACATGGCACTTCCACATAACCTTCCCTGCCAATATCTATGTCGTGACTTTAACTACAGGGTTGTTGATGCTAGAAATTGTGTACCCTCTCTTCTTCTTCTCTAGCTTAAACTTCTTCTTCATGGCCTCAGCGATGGCCAAATCATCGCTCTTTCCCTCCGAGATGTTTTTTGGGTCTTCCCCTTTGCAAGGGAGTTAGGTAATTCTATGAATCAAATGGGTTGTAATGGGGATAGGTTCCTCCAGCCACAAGCACCCATCACGCATGGGCAGAGAAATTTCCCGATGACAAAAATGGTCATTGGGGCGCGATGGTATTGCAAAACCCAGAGCAGGTTTAGCAACCCTACTTTCTCAACTCCTCTCAGACATTTATGTGGATCCAATTCTATGATTCCAGCAGTGTGTCTTTCTTCTGGCGCATGAGCTGTGTGGTCACGAGATGCAGGAAATTCTCATGGTTCGCGAGAGCCCAAGCCTCAAACTCTAGCATGGGAACTCGTGCCAAGTGTGCTCCAAAAATAATGTCATCAGGGAGTAGTGGAGTCTGTAGAGAGCTCTTGCTCTCATCTATATCTTTGGGCACCTTTTCTTTACCCTTCCATGGAGGAACATATGCGGGCAGCCTGGTATGAGGGTCCACACCCTGCGTCTCAACCTCCATTTCTACATCCTCCTCCTCTAGTAGGATTTCTTCGAATTATTACTCCTCATCGGCATCCAAATTTATAACCTTCCCCTTTTCTTCCATGGTGAGCCTAGTCCTCAACATATTTCTAGGTGATATGCGCATCTATACCATGGCCTACTTGTCTTTCTTGGGTCTTGGCGTGCGTGGCGATTTAGGGATTTCTGCGACTATCTTGACACTTTCTGGGGCTTCCACTTTCGTAATGGCTTGCGTGGCTTCCTCGACAATCATTTCTCTGGTATCCAGGGCTTCTTCAGGTGCTGCCATAGTGTGATTCCACAAGTCTCTCAATGGTCTCGGGTAATTTCTCAAGCAACAAATTCACCTTTAGAATATTGAACAAGTCTGGGTTCATGAGTGTTTGTGCACACAACAACTCAATCCTCAAATTTCCAAGTGTTGTTTTCTGGACAACCCTTTGTAATTTATAGCGCCTTTTGAATTTTAATTCGACTATTTCCCCCCACATTCAGTTCATTAATGCTCAATTGGCAGAAGATTTTCAAGAAACTATCCCATAAATTTTTCCTTAATTGCCTGCCACTCGCTCCATATTGTCTCAAACCAAGCATCACATCATGAATAGTGATTGTAACGGTCACTTTCCAACTGACCCATGTGGTAGAGCACCTACCCTCACATTGTCACGGACCTTGGGACACTTCGCTACTGCGCATAGTCCTGACATCGCGGAGTCCCCAGGTTGAGTAGTTTATAGTCCTGCTTCTCCTTTCAGCTTCCTAGAGGGCTAAGACTATGCTTCTATTGGCTAGTTAGATGGCTGAGCCCCCTGTGTATGTCTTCAATGACTGCCATTGACTTTTCCTAGGAAGAGTTCTCCATTTAACTTTACCAATTGCACTGCGCCACCATCTATTATCTCTTTAATAACCTATGGTCCCAGCCAATGCATTATTGAGCTTCCCTGGGAATTTATCAAATTTACTATCATACAATGACACCAATTCATTCACCTTGAAGGTGCACAACTTAATATGTTGATCGTGCCAAGCCTTTTCGCATTGCTTTTGGACCTGCTGGTGAAATCCAGCTAAAAATCGTTCTTCCTCGAGCTCCTCCAACTACACGAGCCTCTCCTCCAGGGCTCCAAAATCTATCATACCTATGAGCACTGCTATGCATAGACTAGGCACAATGTATTCAATAGGCATTACAACTTCCACTCCATAGACAATCCTAAAAGGTGTTTGTCCCATCAATTTCTTGCATGTTGTCCTATAAGCCCATAATATTGTAGGTACGCGCATGTCCCAATCACTTCGCTGCATGTTGCATACTTTGGTTAGCATGGTCTCCAGTACTTTGTTGAATGCTCCTACTATCTCGTCAGCTTATGGGTAATACGGTGTGCTCTTTCGATGATACACCTGAAACTATTCTGTCAGCACGCTGATTGTTTCGTTCAGGAAGTGCGTATCGCAATCGCTCATTAAGATCTTTGGACATCCAAATCGCGCTAGTAAGTGTTCAAACAGAAACTTTGTGGCAGTTGTAGTCGTGCAATCCTTCACTGGTTGCGCTTATTCCCAACGAGTCAGGTACTCTGTCGCAATGATAATATACCTCACCTATGTTTTTCCTTGAGGTTTGATAGGTCCCACAAAATCTATTGCCCACTTTTTGAAAGGTTGCAATATCATTTGTGGGTTCAAAGGCATTTCGTCCCTCCGTGATGGTTTTCCTATTCTTTGACATACATTGCATGCCTTGCAATGTGCTTTTGAATCCTGATGAAGGGTTGGCCACCATAACTCGGCGCGTAGAATCTTCTGCACAGTCACTCTTCCTGCATAATGTCCTCCCGCAGTGCACCCATGAGCATCCACAAGGATGCTGCTTCGTTCAAATTCAGGTACATACCTTCATAGTATTTCATCATTCCCCATCTTGTGTACATTCCCAACAATGATAGAGAAATTGGCTGCACACACCACTAATTCGTTCTTCTGCTGGACAGAGTATTCTTTTGGCACAGTTCCAGTTGTTAGAAAGTGAATTATATCTTCAAAATGTCCATCCACTATGTGCACAAAAAAGAGATATGCGGGGTAATCCTTCCTCCAGACTAGTAGGTTCCTCCCCTGTCTCAATATTCACCTACTTAGTTTTCACCGGTGCGGTTATGTCAGGGTTCTAAATCTGTGGTCCCTAAACCTCGCGGTGGCCTTCTATCTCTGGAATGTTAATTTTCCATGGATCTTCATCTTCTTCTTCAGCAGTTACATTATAACATTCCAGCGTGCAACTCAGCTGAGTATCCCATTCAAGCTGAATAAATTCTACCAGCTCCTATGATATCCTAAAGATGGCCGCTTTTACCTCTTGTAGCACTTCATCAATACTGTCCCACCCATCCTCAAAATTGAAGGTCATCACGAACCCTTCACGCAGAACATTCCATTCACCTGTCCCATGGTGGAGCTTTATTTCTATATACCTGTTCATTGGTATAACATCCAGGGTATGATAGAATAGGTGCACCCACTCAATTTGTGGCTTTCTCCATAGGCTTGCGTCCAATTGGCTATATGTGTGCACAGATCATGTGCCCATTGTACTTATCTGTCAGTCACACCCTAGGCTTCCCAAATCGTGTGTGCATCATTCCCCTACATTCACACCTGTCGTCAAAGATCCCTTTGTGCGTACCTAGTCCAAGGCTTGGAAGTGTTTCTTTTCTAGCAGCTCCCTTTCAAATTTATTCAATAAGGTATCTACCTCACTTAGACCATCATAAGTAGGAAGGTATCTTACTTCTGTCAATATGTAGCATAGAGACCTTGTCATCATTACAATTCAGTGTAGTTACCTCATGTAACCGATTCTGCCATCGCTCTGTTTCCTCATTTGAATCTGAAGTACAGGAGCTTTCACGCTCCCATGCAATCTGCCCATCCACGGTGGGATTCACCCAGTCCTGGTTTCATGCTGTTATCTTATAGATGCATTCCAAATCATCGTCACTTTCATAGTCATGCACCGGCTCCATATAGCGCGATCCTTCAGCAAGGTCCAAGGGTACAATTACGGGTAGTGACTTCTTTTCAAAAATCATTTTTCGCTTTTTCAGATTGATCACCCCATTCATGTCACTGGCTCAATCAATTCCTAAGAGAACGAGGTAGGGATTGTTGTCATCAACGATCTCTATCACTTCAAAGTCTCCCAATGAGCTCGCTCCCTCAATATCCACAGTTATTCCTTGCAATCGTCCCATGGTATTATTTTCTATTGGTTCGCCATCCTTTGCTAAATTAGAGACCACTGCAGTGCAAGTCGCCCCATTCGCTCCCATGTCTATTTCGGTAGAACATTCGCATCCGATCCTAAATCCAGGATGGCGTGATCCATCTCATATTCTCTTATATGCACGGTTAGTCCCATCTCTCTTCCTGTTCTTGTCTTATGTTTTCCGATCTTCCTGAATACACATGATTCTCTTGGCACAGTCCCAATGCATATGTTAATGAGTTTTTGTAACCCTTTAACCACCTTACTGTCACATAGTAGCTTCATATATGTTTCCAGGAATGTCGTGAGCATAGATGGGTCCATATTCGGCTCTAGTTTATCTTTGCTTGCTAAAGTGGAGGCATTAGTGAAGCTTTTCTTGGCTTCCATGAAGGTTTCCTAAGTGTGCTCCACATCAAACTCTGCTTCTTTTGCTGGAGCTTTGAGAACCCAAGTACCATCTTCTAGTTGTTTTCCTTTCTCATCTCCTGTCGCGATTCCACTACGGAGCACAATGTTCACATTCAGGTCTTCCTTGCGTAGCTTAGACCTCATCATCTACAAGTTCTGAGTCGGGGGTGGCACTAACGCTCCTTTGTCGCGTATCCTAGCTATGAGTGTAGGAAAATCTTCTATATCATGCTCAAACAAGGTGCAATACAAACACGACGGGCACGTTGGATTCATGCAATCGTGGGCATAATGTCCCGACCCTTTGCAATTGTAGCATATAAACTGTCTGCGACCTATTCTAGGTCCTCCTCCGCCTCGGCCTCATGTGCGCCCCTCAAATCCTGTTCGTGCCATTCCTACATTTTTGTCAAGGTGCCGCGTTTCAGCTTGAACTCTGTAGGTGGGAGTTTGATCCATCATTAACTCATATCTTCTATACGTGCGCTCATCATGTGCCACTGACCTACAAAAGTTGCAGCACAACTGTTGCGAATTTTGCGTATACTTCTGTAACAAGTGACAATTGTCCGTGGCATGTTTTCCTACTATTTGAAAAATCGCACACCACAAAGTAGGTGCTGCACTAGGTCCTACTTACGCCTCGGTCTTAAGGTCATCGGTCCTCCTCCTGCGAGGTAATTTGTGAAAACTGGGCAGTGGTCCTTGTCATGACCCTGGCCCTTTCATTTTACGCACCATACCTCTTCGCGCACTTCTGGTCGAGCTATCCTATCCTATTTCAGGATCTACATCTCAAGGCATAAATTCTTCATCTTCAGGTGCATCCACTAAACTCCTAAGTTAGGATCCTACATCAGGGTCTCAGGTAGCCTCATAGCAATCTCTAAGGCCTCCGCTTGATTTGTTATCTTCTGCTGCGACAACACACTCCTTAAATGTGGCCTCAGCAAAGCTACAAACCACTCGCGATGTTGTCCATCTATTAGATTCATATTAGCTTCACGAATTGTACATTTCAGCCTATGATCCAACTCCCAAGGAGTCTTTCCTGGTAGCATTGTGATCTCTTTGAATCCAATGATCGACTGTGCTTCAGACTTCGGCCTGCTAAATTATCTATTTAGCGCTACTTGGATATCCGCGATTCACTTATTTGGATTATCATTGGAGTGCTTAATATACCAGGTCAGCGCGCGGTCCTGTAGGGTGCTAATCAGTGTCGCTTTCTTTATATTTTCATCTATAACTCCTTGCGCTTCTCGTACAACCCTTACTACGAACCAGAATTGGTTCAGATCATCATTTCCAAATCCTTTGAACATAGGAAAATTCACTGCACTTGCCATATTGAATCACAATGGTGGTGGAGGCAGTACAGTTGAAGATGGAGGTGATGATGGTGAAGCTGGTGGCGGTGTGGGTGGAGGTGGTATTCGTGGAATTATTTTCCTTATTAGATGGATCGCACTTCGTGGTGAGAGCTTCGAGAGCTCTTCCTCATCCCCTCGTGGAGATAAAATCAAGGGGCTAGTTTTTGGTCCCTTATTTCCTTCATTCCTGTAAGATTTCCACTTCTCGTAACCCCGAATATTAAGATAACTACATAACCCTGTTTTTGCACAATAGCATTTTAATCCAAGTATTCAAAGACTTTACATTCTTACCTCGCAGCCGTTTGAGAAAGAATCACTCTGCTTCGTTGTAGCTAACTGAGGTGTCAATTGCGAACTCAGTAATGAATCCTCCTATAATACGATCGAGCCAATGATCAATGGCGCATGCGATCTTAACCTCTGATGCTTCCAACCTTCACACTAAATCTGGGGTCCACACAATAGGACCGTCAAGTTTCCACCTTCCTTGGCTATCTGCTAGCTTTGCGATACATTCGTATAGCTCAGTAGGGAAGGACGCGAAGAAGATTTCATCGATCTCCATGGACAGGTAGCAGTCCAACCACTCTTCTTTTGACAGTCGCGGGATCCTGTTCTCCTATGCTGCGAACTCATGAATTCTTTTGTCCAACCAACCTTCAATTTCCTTCTTATTTGGATTCCAATGATATGACATTAGACATCTCTATGCAGATTTCGGTCCCGGCAACGGAACCATTTGTTGGCTTGAGTGGGCCTGACCCAGGTTCGGAGTTATTTAGCCAAACAAATCCCTACACTATTGGCCTTTTTGGCATCAGCGCGTGGAGCGCGGACTGAAGTCTCACATGAAGCAGTATGGGGGGATGCTGGAACCAAGTTTCCGCACCCTTGAGATGTTTTTGGTGTCGATTTAGTCCAACTATGCCTACCTTCACATAGGTTACTTCGCACACTGTTCTAACTTTCAATACCCTCATGATCTGTTATAATCGTCTTTCACGTAGCCCTAACCATGGGCTGAGATGCTTTCACGCTGCTATGGCACCAACCTACACTATTTCCCTAAATTACATTGTGAATCTTACTTATCATCTTATGGATGTTAGTTAGCTTCATGGAAACTGATATTCTATCTTGCATTCACTTAATCAACACAGTCATATATATTTGCGCATCATATAAACTATAGAAGTGAAATTTATACTGAATATATTCAATGCATAAAACAGGAAATAAATACACAAAATTGATATGAAACTTCTCTTTATTAATACTTCCAACTGTTACAGACTCGACTTTCCCTGTGCACTCAGCTATAGGGGTCCATGCACTTAGCTGCGGACTACTAGGCCTCTGCGCACTCAGCTGTAGAGCCTTCTCCTACTCTATGACCCAAAGCTAGACTTTACTCCACATATATGACTCAACTCTTCATCCTTCTCCTGATGTCTTAACTACTTAGATCCTCACTCTATTTATACAATCCCATGGTCCACGGACCATGGGTGGATCTCTACAAATGAAATTATATTAACAAAATTGAGGGTGGAAAACCCTATGACTCTTTTACAAGCTACGCACTCTGCACCCACAAAATCTGGAGTCTTCACATTGGAGTTACAATTTTTGATCAAAATCTGGGCTCTAAGACCCAAAACGTCTCTTCGGGGATCCTGTGCCCAATAGGTTCCTACATTTTGCTTCTTCACTCATACATTCTACACATGGACCCAATGTGTAATTATTTACACACCCTAAGTGTCCTAATGATTACAGTGGTGAGCTCGCTCAAGTATGTTAGAGCGATGCGTAGGTTCTTACCTCTCGTCTTACTTCCCAAAGCCTGTAAAATCAAAGACACTCTATCAAAAGTAAATTCAAAGGAAAGCGTTGGCTGACTGTATCGTTGACAACCTTCCCTGACAATCGTGCCAAAATGTTTGTGAGGTTTTATCACTCCTAAAGTAACTAAGCCAAAATCATTAATTATCAACCAGGGTAGGTATTTTTATTTCAAAGATGTCTGCATTATTTGTGCCAATACATGTAACAACCAGGTAAAAAAAAGATGTCATTGAACACACTTGCAGAAATTAAAGAAATCTTGCAGAATGGAACTACACACTTGTAGGAATTGGAAGGCACACTACATGAATGAAACACACTCAGCAAGGAAAGAATCCACACTTCATAATAACTTCAAAATAAAGATAGGTGCACCATACACTATCAACTAAAGATGTAACAACAATTGAATAACATAGAATTGATTAACCTATTTAACAACACACAATAATTCTGAAAGAAGTGTATCTATCCCATAATGAAATGTGTGAAATAGTGATAATAAATCCAAACTAACATATGAAAAAAAACCTTATCTACATTGCGATCCCTACTAAAGAGGAGGACCCTTCCTCCCTAGTAGGGTGCAGTAGTAAAATAAAAACTACTTAAGAATTCAACACATAATTTGCAATAACATCACCATATATATGTTTGCATTAAAATAGTTGAAAAGTACAAGATTAGAATGTCGGTATTATCTTCATTGTCCATCATTGTCCCCTTCTCATGAGACTTAGTTATTTTATAAAGTCTTTAAAAAGCACAAAAATTAGGGAAATGAATCAATCATGAGAATCTTGTGATTTTCATGCTAATTAAGCTAACATAAATAATAAAAAACATATAAATTGTTACAAACTGCTTTTAATAAAGATTTGCTATGGTTACACCACTCTTGTTTAGATGCAATTGTAACTTCTCAGACCTTCTTAACCGTCTGTATGTAATAACTTAATGTGGCCTTTGATAGTTGTCTTTGAAAATAGTGGCTACAGTCCTGAAAATTTGCAATGTAATAGCAGCTTTATGGTGTAACAACAAGAAATGGAAAACCCAGGGTGTAATAACAAGTAACAACAACTCACACTGTGTAAAAACAAGTGATAGAAACAACTATTCACCCATGGATATCAGTAGTTATGGAAACACCTAAAGAAAAACATTCAAAATAACTCTTCCAAAGGTACCCTAGTTAGTCATCCCAAAGAAACAATTTTTTCGCTCAATACTTAACAGAAAATAGCATAATAATATGTCAAAGAAAATGGTTGCTTCTTAATGAGAGGGAGTGACATTGTATTCGGGAAATTGTAGGTTCAACGAGGGAAAATGGACAAAAATGGCGAAAAGATGCCTAAAATATCCTCAAATATTGCACCCAACAGTTATCTCCTTAAGCCTTGCCTCAGATACTTTAGTTTCCTAAAGAAACACTATATTGGGCTTTTCTTGCTTTAATATTTCTCTTAGGTACCTCTATTTTCTTCTATTGTTGAAGCCTCTTACATTAAACGAGAGCACAATCATTGATAAGACTTATTAAGATGGTGGAAGACCATTGATAGAAATACCACCCTACCTGAATTCACTAGCATCTCCCCCAGAATTTGTATGGATTCCTGTAGATTCTTTCTGCATCTTTTCTTCCCTCCTTTACCTGGTCCACTTTTGTTAGCTACACTGTCCATTTGGGATCCCATTGGAACTAGTGCATCTAGGGGTTTCTAACTTTGTTTGGCCTGGTATTGCTGAAAGGTATCCTTATATATATTTTTCGGTCCTCGGGCATAAAACATTCAACCATGTTTTTCCATTCATACAATAGTCTCTTCAAAACTCGTTCTTTCATTCTTAAGTCTTCTTTTGCTCCGTTGATCTCCATCTTATTATGGATTTTGTTAGTTTCATATCCCTCCTTGTCTTCCAGTTCCTCTTGTGCCCTTCGTTTGGGTGTAGGGTTTGCTTTAGGAAAAAACCTAGCCGATGGATCTGCTGGCTTCCCTTTCTCCACCATCTTCGAAGTTTCCCCTTGATCTTGTAATAAACTGAATCTATTTTGAGGATCTAGATTTTTCTTCTCCTGTTGCATCGCATTAGACTGGGGTTGCTTTGCTGATAGTTTTTTCTTATAGGATACCTCTTGGAATCCCTCATTATCCACTGAGATTGTCCTCAAGTTGCTATGGGTTGAGCTTCTTCTATCCCAGTTTGATTAAGAGGGCACGCTTTATACAAATGGCCATATTCATGGCAATGTCTGAAGCGGAATGGGATATCATCATAATCAAAGGGTTTTTTCCACACTTCATTTTGGTACTCAATATCTACAAATTTTGGTAATGGCTCTGTTATATATTCACATATACGTAGATATGAGCAAGGGATGTGTATCTTCCCCAACGGGTGGCATTTGCAACAATTAAAAAATTGCCTATGGAATTTCCAATACCTTCCAAGATCTCCAAGTCCTAGAAATCACCATGTAAAGCAAAGAGCCTCACAGAAATGGGTGCCTCCATTAACTGCTCTTAGTCTGGGTTATAACATTCCTCCTAGAATTGCATGAATAACCTTGCATTATAGTAAAAGTATGGCCCATTATCAAAGATCCACTCCTTCTCTTCTAGACTTGCAAGGATAAATATGAAGAAACCCCTGGCACCGCGTTTTAGATCGATATGGTCCTTAGGTTTCCATTTCCGCTAGATCCATTTCAGGAAGTCTCTCTATGAAGGCCAAACCCCTATAAATTTATAAATCAAGGCATGGTATTTCATACATTTTCTATAATTTTCTAGCTTATTGGTTGGAATCACGAAACACAACTTCTTAGTGGCTCTAGGCAGACATTGCCCTTGTAAACTCACTTTCCACTACGCCCCCATGATCGGGTTGTTGTTAGGGCCAACGCTAACGTTTGGAGATGTGACTGTGCCACATTGCTTGCTCATTTCTCCTACAGCCACATTCTTGTAGGAGGGGATCTCTCCCCCCCTGCCATGACACTCATGCCACCTATCAAAATCTTTGACCTATGAAAATGTTAGCAAAAAACTTCAAATCTGACTTTGTGCAGGATTCAGACGTAGATCAAAACCCTAGCAGAGCTCATCAAAACTATATACAATATTTAACATGATTTTTTTTGTAAGCTTGGTAGGTCTACATCTTCATCATGTCCAACTTCTCACTACGATAGGGGGGATAGAAAAATATTTGACCCAAGACTTCCGGTTAGGTGAGACTTCATTTCCACAACCATTGCCAATTGAGCTATCACAAGTGGGCAATTTTTAACATGATTTTTAAAATTATTTCGTTTTCAAAATATTTTATAATTTATTAAGTGTAATGTTTTAATTTACTGACAAAATAAATTGATTTAACATGGAATGGAATATATATATAATATTTTTTCATATCATATATATTAATATTAAGAATTTAAATTCCTCAAGTTGCTTTATGAGATGAAAAACCTTTAAGACAAACATGAAACTAAGCTATTATTGTATATTATGGTTTCAAATAACACTAATATCGTATGAACTTCTTAGTATTTGCAAGACTTATGGAAAATGTAAGTTTGTTTGTTTTTAAGTTTTATAAGTATTTCATGAAAATAGTAAAAGTGTCAGGCCAGAAGGTAACTCCTCAAAATGAATTGTTATTTTTCATTAAGAATGATCATAGATATATACATGGAGGGAGAGACTCTTGGGCTTCATCTCCTAGTGTCTCTTCATATTTCAATTCTCCTTATTTTCTATTTACACTATTTTAAATGGATTATCTAATCCCAAAGATTAGGTGTCAAAATTCCCCCCCTTAATCTGAAGGGATGTTGGTGAGTCCAAGCATCATTCTGAATCTTTTGAACTTTTCTCTTCCAAACAATTTAGTGAAGATGTCTACAATCTTCTCATTTGTGGAACAATGGCATAGGTGAATTGTATTTGCCTCAACATGATATCGAATCAGATAGTATTTTGTATTGATATGCTTTGTTCGATCATGTAACTTTGGGTTCTTGGCCTAATTTATTGCAGAAGTATTTTTAAATCATGAGAGGAGTTGAATGCACTTGTTTCTCCTGCAAATCTTCTAGAATTTTCCTAAGCCACACAATTTCCTTTGTTGCTTTAGTTCCTGCCACATATTCTGCCTCAGTTGTGGAATCTACTGGAACTGATTATTTGCTTGACCTTGATGAGACAACTCCTGATCCAAGACTCATAACATAACCTGAAGTAGATACCTCAGTTTCTTTATCTCCATCAAAGTCTGAATTAGAGTATCCCATCAAGCTAAAGTCACCCACCTGTGTATACTTAATTCCAAAGTCTTGAGTTCTCTTCAAGTACGTTATAACTCTTTTCACAATAGACTAATGCCCCTAACAAGGCTTTTGCATAAACCTGGTGATCCAGGTGGCCCCAGACACACTCAGAGGTCAAAGAGGGCTTATAAATAGCTAAAAATAAGTGGTCAGATTGCTCTCGAACTAGGACTAGATCAAAGTGCTCATTTCTCTGATTCCAACGGTGTTATAGTCAAAGTTCTGGTCAAGGTGGGCCAAGTTTAATGATCCTACAAATTGACTGAGTCCGGGGCATGAAACTTTGCACCAAAAAGTGGGCAAAATTGTTGAACGTCTAATTTGTCTAATGACCCTTATTTTCAGCAAAATTGAAAAAGGCCAATTTGGTATTACAAAACCAAAAAAAAAATGTATTAAAAGGGTGGCAGGATGCCACCCCCGCCACCAATATCGAGAACCATTATGTTATATTAAAAATCCAACAGGGTGGCGTGCTGTCACCCTTGCCACACCCCACTCCCTAACATAACCGTCATCATGTATTATTAACACCATACACCATACAAAACATTGTGGTGTGGATTTGGCAAGTGTCGAACCCACTCGACCCACATGGGCCGGCCCTGTATTAATATACAAAAAAAAGGTTACAACACTCATAGCCATTAACCAAAAACTATATTAAAATGCGCGATTAAAAACTAATACTCCAAAGTTGGTCGGGCAGGGGGTTGGAACCTCCGACCTCCCCCAAACTTAGAATTATAACCAATGTGCCCAACAAACTCCTTTTATTATACGCCCTCAAAAAATATATATAAATCATTCATTCCATTTGACCAGGAGGGCAGGCGACAAAATCTTTCCCAGGAAAAGATGTGGAACCATGACCTTGAGAATCTTAAGATGCCGAAAAGATTTCCTTGAGGGCCAGAGATGCCAGTGACAAAATTTGACTTGTGGATAGTCATTTTTGCATGTTTTATCACCAAGAGTCTAGCTGTGTAGTCAGAATCTCCATCTGAGCAGCATAAATGCAGGTGTCATGCAACTAAGAATCTTTGGAGAATCTTGAGGAATCTTTAGATTCCCTTGGAGGCTGGACTTTTCCAGTGTCAAAATGTGGCCAACTTTATACTCATCCTTCTCAAAACTTTTCAAGGAGCATGATGGTGAGATCTGTTTTTCATCTGAGTAGAATATCTCTAATTAGCCACTGGAGAGGAATCTTCAATATTCCCAAGGGTCCAAAATTTGACAGTGTCAAAATTTGACAAGTTTATAGTCGATTTTACACCACTCATCGCCAGTCCATTTTAGCAACCACGATTTGCATTTTTTGGCCATCTTTGAAAGTGGAGGTATATGATGCAGTTATGTCATGTTTTCTTCTCATTTTGCTGAGGTGATGTTTGTATTATTGATATCCATGATTACCATCATATTGAGGGATGCTTATTTGCCACATTATGTGAGATTGTATTAGCTTGTCATGTTGGAGGAGGACCCATTTGAGTGAGAGTTCTTTTAGGGTGAACGTATCGTGGAGAGACACACCACTCAGGTTGAGGGTATTTGTCCTTGTAATGAAAAATAGCATACCATGTACATCATCATCATTTGCATCATTAAGTGAAGTGGCCTCCACTCTCTCAACACCAAGCCTAGAGACGTAACCCACACTAGGTGAACTCCATTATCAATGTGTTGTGTTATTGGTTTTTTGATCATCATTATGTTTCCTCTTGTTTAAGAATGCACAAGTAGTTCTTTTATGCTCTTTTAAATGCAATTCTATTAACATCATAAAAGTAAAAGATCTTGGATAATTCCGGTAGTTGAAGAGATCCGGATCATGTTTGGTATTAGACTGGTCTTCTCGCTGATGTGAATTGCGAATGTGAACATTTGAATGTGAAAAAATGGAGGATGAAAAATAAATGTATGACGCCTTCCTAATGATGTCCAAAATGGTGGACATAATGTATGAAGCCTATGAGAAGAGAATTGAGGAACTTAGTAAAGAAAGAGTAGAGGATGATGCTCCATCTACCCCTTATAGTGAACATTCATTGCCTTCATCATATTCTCATCATTTGAATGAGGAGATGAATCAGAGCCTTCAAGAAGAGAACGCTGAATTGAGGAGACTTATATGAGAAGATAAAGAGGAGAAGCAGAGAATACAACTTCAACTACAAGCCACAGAAGAGGCCTTGGAAGAATTGAAGCACAACAAAGGCTTAGCAAAGCCATCATCAGTTATTTCAGAATCGACAATTGAGGTAAACAATGTTGATTGTTCTTTAGTTTCATCTTCACATGATGTTATTTCTGTTAAAAGTGTGGAGGTACCCATTTCAGGAACTAGCATGAGTCTGCTTACAAAGATGGAGTATAAAGGAGGACTTGGTGTTAATGGCCAAGGCATGACTCAACCATTAGAAGTTGTGCAGGGACCTCGATTTGCAAGTTCGGGGTACACCGAAGGAGAAAGCTCAAAGGTGTCAGAAGCTTCCAAGACATTTTTGAAATCATCAAGGAAAGAGAATGATGGGAACACATCACCATCATCCCATGACAATGTACATTGCAAAGGAAGCATGAGGCAAGATTTCATCACCATAATTGCACTAGAGACAACCAGGAAAGGTATAACAAGTCTCAGTATTCTAAAGTTAATTTTGATTACAAACATGTTAATGATGAAAAAAATCATGGCATACAAAACATGTAGTTTTTGTGGTTTACATAACCATGTGGTTTCTAAGTGCTATAAGAGAATGGTATCAAGAAAGAGGAAGAGGTGTGAAATGCCTTCTCCACATCATGGAAGGAGGCAGGTTAAGTAGGTATGGAGGAAGGAATTTTTACAGTCATTGCAACAAAGGTGGTCATAAAAGAGCCACATGTTGGAGGCTCCATCCAAAGCAACGTCTTAAAGACAGAGCACTCGTGCAAGAACTAGTTGATTTTTTTTCAACAAATGAATCAACCACATTCATTGTGGTCTGCTTTATTAAGTAAAATATGGTTTTACTAGACACGATAGATTTTCATGGACTTATTTTGTAAATAATGTGTTACGACTTAAAATGTAAAAGTGATGATGTGTTTTCCATCACTTGTTGAAGCAACAATGATGTTTTGGCCTTGTATTGGTAGTTGGGGTATTGATTCCATTTTGATGTAAAATTGACCACAAAGTATATGTTATAAACCTGTGGTACGTATGGGATGCTTGTTATTATTGATCATGTAATTAAGCATGTAATTTTCAAAATATTGTACGTCAATTTTGCAGAGGATGCAGGTGTTAGCTCATTGGTTATGGCTCTAAAGAACAAAGGTGAAGGAGAAGGAAGGGTGACCTGTCAGGACACTTGTGGTGTAGACAATGTACATGATAATTGAAGTTTATTTTCATTCTTTTGGAGGACCAAAAGCTCCTTAGTGGGGAGGAATGATCTAGGTGGCTCCAGACACACTCATAGGTCAAAGAGGGCTTATAAATAGCTAAAAATTAAAAGTGGTAAGATTTCTCTTGCACTAGGACCAGATCAAAATGCTCGTTGTCCTGATTCCAATAATGCAAATTAAACTCCAATCCGAGTTCTTATGAGGGAGATAAAACTGGTCAAAGTGGGCATGTGGGCTAGGTTTAATAGTCCTACAAATTGACTGAGTCCAAGGCATGGAACTTGGCTCCCAAAAGCAGGTGAATTTGTCAAATGCCTAATTTGTCTAACGACCCTTATTTTCAGCAAAATTGAAAAAGGCCAATTTGGTATTACAAAACCAAAAAAAGTGTATTAAAAGGGTGGTAGGCTACCACCCCCGCCACCCCCACCGAGAAGTGTTATGTTATATTAAAAATCCAACGGGGTGGCAGGCCATCACCTTCGCCAAACCTCATGGTCCAACATAACCATTACCATGTATTATTAACACCATACACCATACAAAATGTTGTGTTGTGGAGCTGGTAGGAGTCAAACCCGCCCGACCCATGTGGGATGACCCCGTATTAATATGCAAGCAAAAAAAAAGTTACAAAACTTATAATCGTTAACCAAAAACTATATTAAAATGCACGGTTAAAAACTAGTACTCCGAAGTTGGTTCGGCAGGGGGTTGGAACCTCCAACCTCCCCCACCAAACTTATAATTTTAACCAACACACCCAACAAACTCCTTGTATTATTTGACATCAAAACATATATATAAACCATTCATTCCATTTAAACGGGATGACCAGGAGGATAGATGGAAAAACCTTGCCCGGGCAGAGATGTGGAACCATGAACCTGAGAATCTTAACCATCGACAACATTTGACTTGTGGATAGTCATTTTTGCATGTTTTCTTGCTAGGAGTCAAACCCTATAGTTAGAATCTGCATATGAGCAGCAGAAATGTAGGTATCCTGTAGCTAAGAACATTTGGAGAATCTTGAGGAATCTTTAAATTCCCTTGGAGGCGGAACTTTTCTAGTATCGAAATGTGGCCTAATTGATACCCATTCTTCTAAAAATTTTGTAAGGAGCGTGATGGAGAGATCAGATTTTTCATCTGAGTAGCAGATCTCCTGCCAGCTAGTGGAGAGGAATCTTTGAGGGAATTTTCAAGATTCTTAAGATTCCAAAATTTGAAGGTGTCATAATTGGAAAAGTTTACAGTTGATTATACACCACTCATCGCCAGCATGTCAGTGGTTCTGTCCTTTTCAGCAGCCCAACTTTGCATTTTTGGCCATCTTTGAAAGTGGAGATATATGATGCAATTATGTCATCTTTTTCTTCTTATTTTGTTGAGATGATGTTTGTATTATTGATATCCCTGATTACCATCATGTTGAGGGTTTCTTGTTTGCCACATTATGTGAGATTGTATTAGCTTGTCATGTTGGAGGAGGACCCATTTGAGTGAGATTTCCTATAGGTAGAATGTCTCGTGGAGAGACACACCACTCAAGTTGAGGGTATTTGTCCTTGTAATGACAAAGAACATACCATGTACATCATCAACATTTGCAACATTAAATGAAGTGGCCTCCACTCTCTCGACACTAGGCCTGGAGACATAATCCACAATAGGTGAACTCCGTTGTCAATGTGTTGTGCTATTGGTTTGCTAATCGTCATTATGTTTCCTCTTGTTTAAGCATGCACATGTGGTTCTTTTATTTTCTTTTAAATGAAATTCTATTAACATCACAAAAGTTAAATATCTTGAATAATTCAGATAGCTGAAGAGGTCTGGATTACTTGGAGAGGATTCCAACAACAAATGAAATGTTTGGTCTAGTAGTAGTCAGGTAGTTGAGACTTCCTACAAGCTGTCTATATTTTGTTGCATCCTAAAATTATTTTCCTTTAGTGGATGTGAGCCTTTGTTCCATTGGAGTAGTCAAAGGATTGCACTCATCCATGCCAAACTTGTTCAACATATCTCCAACGTACTTATTTTGAGAGAGGAATATAAACTTCAGAAGTTGAGTTACTTCAATACCAAGATAGTAGTGAACATACCCCAAGTTTGTCATGTTGGGATGGGGTCTCCTAGGGTCAATTTTGGGGCAAAATCCCAAGTTTTGGGGCAAAAACCCAAGTTTTATGTAAAAGATGTAAAGTCTCCACAAACTGTGGTTGCGGAGCATGTAGATAGTTAAAGAATCAGAAAAGGGTTTTACCCTTATTAATGTAAGTTAGGTCTTCTTTTTTAAGATCTATCCATGGTCTGCAGACTATGGGATTGTATAAATAGGTGTGTCTTAGGGATGTATAAGGCAAGTAAGGAGTTTTCTCTATGGAAAGAGTCTGGAGAATTAGCGCAGAGAATAAGAAGGAAGGCTTTGCAGCTGTGTGCGTAGAGGCCTAGAGTAGAGTCTGCAGCTGAGTGTGCAGACCCCTGCAGCTAAGTGCATAGGGAAGTCTTGAGTCTGTAAGTTGAACTGAATATTAATAAAGAAGATTATTACAAAAATTCCTCTATTTTACCTATTTATGTTATGTATGAATGCGCTTTATGCTGTGATGAATTATGGGTTTATGAAATAAAATTGTATTGATGCGCAACTTTACTGAATCGATATTGTTATGTGAACACAATTGACATTAAGGGTTTACATGAAGATTATATCATTGTACGTTAAAGTTATCAAACACTGAAGAATATTTGAGTAAATACTGGGTTAGGAATAATCTTTGATGCACGTAAGTAGTTAATTTACCTATTCATGGTCCACGAAAGTCAGTCATGGACCTTTGCAAAGATCTAGAGGCTGATTAAAGGAAGTTACATCGATAAGCCATCAAGGCTGATCTATCTCTGCGAAGGCAAATTTAGGGCACAAACAACACACTGATATCTAGGTGCGGAAACTTGGTTCCAACACCTCCCCCATACTACTTCGGGTGAGACTTCAATCCGCACTCCGCAGATTGATGTTGAAAGGGCCAATAGTGTAGGGATTTGTTTGGCGCAACTAACTCTGAACCTCGGTTAGGACCCACTAAGCCAACAAATGGTTCCGTTACTGGGACCAAGATCTGCATAAAGAGATGTGTGATGTCACATCACTGGAATCTAACAAGGAAAGAAATTGAGAAGTGGTTGGATAGAAAGTTCCACGAATTCGCAGTGCAAGAGAACAAAAATCTGCACCTGATAAAAGAAAAGTGGTTGGATAGATACTTGTACACAGAGATACGCAAAATTTTCTTCTGCACCTTCCCAATTGAACTGTAACAGTGGATCACTAAATTTGCATATGACTAAGGAAGGTGGAGGCTTGACAGTCCAACAGTGTGGACCCCAGAGCTAGTGTGAGGTTGGAAGCTTCCAAAGATAAGATTACACACGTTGTTGACTATTGGCTTGATCAAGTCATAGGAGGATTTGTGATAGAATTTGTAGTTGATAGCTCAATCAGTTACAGTGAAGCAAAGCGATGCTTATTCAAGGGGCCACGAGGTAAGTACTTAAGATCTTTGAATACTTGGATTAAGATGCTCTTGTGTGAAAAGCAGGTTATGCCATTACCTTGATGTTTGGGTCTACGCAAAGTGGACAAATTTTTAGAAATCAAGGAAGAACAGGTCCTAAATATAGCCCATTGATAGAACCTCCTTCAAGTGACGATGAGGGAGTGGTACAAGCCTCACCATGAAGTGTTGTATATTTGATAAGGCAAGGTTTTCTGTGAATACCTCATCTACCCATACCACCTCAACCTTCACGTCCACAACATACACCTTTGCCCACATCGCCACCACCTTTGTTGCTGTTCAACATGTCGAATACCATGAAGTTGCCTATTTTCAAGGGCTTAGGAAGTGACGACCCAAATCCATTTTCGTTTGTTGCGAAGGCTGTATGGATGACACAGAATATTACATATGATCATATAAAGAAGGCGCAGTCGGTTACTGCTCTACAGGATTGCACACTAACATGGTATATTAAGTACTGCACTGATAACCCACTGGCATCATTAGTAGACACTCAGACCGCTATGAATAAATAATTTGGTAAGCCCAAGTCTAAATCGCAATCAATCATTGGATTCAAGGAAATCATGATGAGGCTTGGTGAAATGCCCTAGGAATTAAATCAAAGATTGAAGTGCTAGATTCGCGAAGCTAACATGAATCTCATAGATAGTTAGCACCATGAATGGTTTGTATCCTCACTCCTTCCCCACCTAAGGATTACTTTATTGTAGAAAAAGATAGGGACCCAGGTGGAAACTCTGGAAATTGTGATGATATTGCATGAAACGCATATTCAAGACGCTACTTTAGGAGTTCAACAGATTCACGCAGAATTATAGAATCTTTGCTTGGAATTACAAAGCTTGAAAAAGGGAAAAGCAGCTCGGCCGGAGGTGCACGAAGAAGTTTGGTTCCTCAAATGTAAAAGCCAGGGGCACGATAAATATCACTCCCCTGTCTTCGCAAATTATATTGCTGGAGGAGGGTCAATGCCTCTGAGGAAGGAATTCAGTAGGACCAAGTACAGGGCCTGTGCTATGGTGTGCTATTTGTTAGGTGGCTGGAAAACATGTTACAAATAATTGTCATTTTCTACATAAGTTTGTAGAGACGACGCAACAATTATTCTGTAATTTTTGTAAATTGGTGGGACACAATGAGCATAACTGTCGTAGCTATGAATTGATGATCGAAAGAATGCCTACGTATTGAATGCAAACATAAAATTGGCCTCTAGAACAAGGCATAAGGGGAGCGCGTAGAGGATATTAGGGGCGTGGACGAGGCCGAGGAGGAGGAGGACCTGGTAGAGGTCGGGGACAAGTTATTCGTTATAACTGTCGAGTGTCAGGACACTATGTGCGGGTGTACGAGTGAGACATGCCCGTCATGTCAGTTTTGTACTTAGTTTGACCACGCGATAGAAGAATGCCCTATATTAGCCAAAATGCAGAAGGCGTAGCCTCAAAAACTTACCCATAATATAAAAATGGTGAGAGCCGAGCCTCGTGAAGAGGATCCCAATGTGAATATTGTGCTGCGAAGTGGACTGATGACTAGTGATGATATGGGGAAACAACTTGAAGAGAGTGAATGGGTCCACAAGGCTCTAGGAAAGGAATTTGGGTTTGACTTGGAGTGATCGAAGGAAACGTTCATGGAAGCAAATAAAAGCTTCACTAAGGCCTCTACCTTAGGAAGTCAGGACAAGCTATCTGAAGAACTTGACCCCTCCAAGCTTACTACTTTCTTGGAGACTTGTATAAAGTTGATGCGCGATAGCAAGGCCGTGAAAGGGCTAGAAGAACTGATAAATAAGTGTGTTGGTGATCCGGATTTAAACAGAAATGAAAAAAATTACAGAGATAACCATAACACAGAGATGCAGTGGAAATAATACTTCATTTCATTAATGTAAAATATTGAAATATGCTTACAAACAACAATGTAAATAAACCAACGAGGGCGATGGTAGCTTATCTCTGAGAAGAGATGTGCCTGCTACATGCCTTTGAACTATGTTACAATGAGGCTCGAAGGCCTATTTATTGTTTAGAAACAATGGAAAACCATAAACATCCAGAAACCTAACCCTAGAAGATGGAAGGCCAAACTGTGGGCCCTGTTTGGGTAAATTGGTACATCAACTTCCCAGGGTCGTAACTTTGGCATACGATCTTCGTTTGACGCGCACAATATATCATTAGAAAGATCTATCCAAGAACTACAACTTTGGGAAGAGCAACATCGGTCCAACAACCCATGTTGGTCCCAATTTTCCCAAAAAAACGTCATTTAGGGCCTCAAAACGGCTTTGGAAGTTCAGGACTCAAAAAACTACTAAAAATAGTAAATTGTGCTACAATTAAGGAAACTAAAAAAGCTAAAAGAAACAATGGTGGGGGTCCAAGTGGAATTGGCAAGTGGCCACCAATATCCACCTAGATCATTCCTCTAGACTTTGTTGGTTGTTGCCAATCCTTTGGCATGGTTAAGTACAGGCTAAGGCCTCAGTGTATGATATCTTTTTTTCATTAATATAATTAGTATAACTTAGAAAG
Source organism: Pinus taeda (assembly GCA_000404065.3). Classification (NCBI taxonomy): domain Eukaryota; kingdom Viridiplantae; phylum Streptophyta; class Pinopsida; order Pinales; family Pinaceae; genus Pinus; species Pinus taeda. Next base: position 19,457 of record APFE030213937.1, on the reverse strand, counting down.
AAAAAAAAAATAATCTTAGGGTTTTTATTCTTAGGATTTAATATTAATCATAGGCTCTAATGTTATTCCATTAGGTTTATAATCCCTTTGGTTTTTAATATTAATCCAATGGGTTTATTAATCTCTTAGATTTATAATATTGATCCTAAGGTTTCTAATATTAATCATAGGGTTTATATTCTAAGGGTTTAATATTAAACCTATGGTTTATAATATTAATATTAGGGTTTAATATTAATCTCTTTAGTTATTAATCCCTTTGGTTTATAATATTAATATTAGGGTTTAATATTAATCCCTTTAGTTTTTAACCCCTTGGTTTTATAATATTAATCCATTCAGTTTATCAAAATTAGTGTCTATGTTCCTAGGATTTAATATTAAACCTAAGTTTTAATGTTATGTCAACTGTGGTCCAATGTCGCATTGTGACAAAGATTGTTAATATTAAAATTGACCATGGTCAATCATGGTCAACCATGGTCCAACGTCACATTATGACAATGATTCTTTCAATATGAAAATGAGTCATGGTCAACCATGGTCCAATATTCCATTGTGACAAATATTGTCTCAATATAGAAATCAATCATGGTCAACCACATTTGTTTTAGGGTTTATAATCCATTGGGTTTATAATATAAATTCTTTGGGTTTATAATATTAATCATAGGGTTGAATATTAAGCCTAGGGTTTACAAGATTAATCCATTGGGTATATTAGTTTTAGGGTTTATATTTCTAGGGTTTAATATTCATCCTAGGGTTTAATATTAATCCCTTGGGTTTATAATATTAATCTTAGAGTTTATATTCCTAGGGTTTAATATTAATCCTAGGCTCTAATGCTATTCTCTTGGGTTTATAATCCTTCTGGTTTTTAATATTAATACAATGTGTTTATTAATCTCTTAGGTTTATAATATTGATCCTAGGGTTTCTAATACTAATCATAGGGTTTATATTGTGAGGGTTTTGTCAATCCAAGAGGTAACTCCTCAAATGAATTATGTTTATTCATTAAGATTATTCATGGTTATATACATGAGGGAGTGACTCTTGGTCTTCACCTCCCGATGACTCTTCATTTTCCATTATTTACTATTTACATTATTTACAAGTGTTCACCCAATCCCAATGATTAGGTGTGAACATTCCCCCCCTTAATCTGAATGGATGTTGGTGAGTCCAAGCATCGTTTTGAATCTTTCAAAATTTTCTCTTCCAAGAGCTTTGGTGAAGTTGTTTGCAATCTACTCATTAGTGGAAAAATGGCATAGATGGATTGTCTTGGCCTCAACATGATGTCGAACCATATGGTATTTTGTATTGATGTGGTTCGTTCAATCATGGAACTTTGGGTTCTTGGCCAACTTTATTGCAGAGGTGTTGTCAATAATGAGTGGAGTTGAATGTACTTGTTTTACCTACAAATCTTCTAGAAGTTTCCTGAGCCATATAATTTCTTTTATTGCCTCAGCTGCTGCCACATATTCTGCCTCTGTTGTGGAATCTACTAGAACTGATTGTTTGTGTGATCTCCAAGAGACAACTCATGATCCAAAACTCATAGCATAACCTAAAGTAGATACCCTAGTTTCTTTGTCCTCATCGAAGTCTGAATCAGAGTATCCAATCAAGATGAAGTCGCCCACCTATGTATACTTGAGTCCAACGTCTTGGGTTCCCTTCAAGTAGTTTAGAACTCTCTTTGCATCAGACCAATGTCCCTCACAAGGCTTTTGCATAAACCTGGAGAGGATTCCAACAACAAACAAAATGTCTGGTCTGGTAGTAGTCAAGGAATTTAGACTTACTACAAGTTGTCTATACTTTGTTGCACCCTCAAATTCTTTTTCTTCAATGGATGTGAGCTTTAAGTTTTTTTCTGTTGGAGTAATCAAAGAATTGTACTCAGCAATGCCACACTTGTTCAGAAGATCTCCAATGTACTTCTTTTGAGAGAGGAATATAGACTCCAGATGTTGAGTTACTTCAATACCAAGATAGTAGTGAACATAGCCCAAGTCAGTCATTTCAAAACCTTTCCTCAATTCCTTTTTTATGGATGAAATGTAGCTCTAATTATTCCCTGTCATCAAAATATCATCTACATATACCAAAATATATACAACTATTTTCCCAACTTTATTGACAAACGAAGTTGCATCATTAAGATCATAATGTTTGAAGTTGAGTTTCAGAATATGCTCAAATAAATTTTCATACTAGGCTCCCAGTGCTTACTTGAAGCCATACAAGGATTTCACAAGTTTGCATACTTTATGTTCATGTCCCTTCACAACAAATCCTTCTGGCTGGGACATAAAAACATTTTCTTTTAGATCTCCATTCAAGAAAGCAGTTTCTCCATCCATTTGATGGACTTTCCAACCGTTCTGAGTTGCTAAAGGAATGAGTGTCTGAATGGTAGCCCATTTTTCTATGGGGGAAAAGTCTCCTCATAATTGACCCCTTCCTTATGTGCAAAATGATTTTCCACAAGCCTAGCTTTGTGCTTGTCAAGTGAGCCATCAGCTTTATACTTGTTCTTGTAGACCCACTTGCAGCCAATTGGTTTGGCTCCCAGTGGAGGATCAACCAACTTCCAAGTGCCATTCTTTATGAAGGCATCATACTCCTTTTGCATCACTTCTTTCCATTCATCATGAGAAGTGGCTTCTTTGAAGGAAGTTGGTTCAAAATCTGTAGACAAAATCAGTTCACAATCATAAGAAACATCCATATCAATAGGTGAATCAGAATCATCTACATCACCTCCATTTTTCCTGGTTGAATTTCTTGTTCTTGTCTTTCCAACCTCATCAAGATGAACACTTTCAAGTGTCTTTGTCAGCCACTATGGGGGACCTTTTTGAGATGGTCTAGGTTGCTCAATTGACAGAATTGGGACTGAATCAAGATTGAGTCTCCCAATTATGTCAATCACATCACTCAAAGTATCATCAGTGGTTGGAGTTTCATGTGGGGGGGAGAGTGCTTCAGAAGAAGATCCCACATATTGATCTAGTATAGAAATCCCCCCTTCAATATGTGGAATCTGATTATCAAATTCTTGAAATGATTTTTCATGTCCGAATCTATCCAAGCAATCATTTTTTCGCTCAATAACATTGTCATCTTTGGGATATTCAAGAAAGATTACATCTCTAGATACAACAAACCTCTTATTAACTTCATCACAGAGATTTTATGCTTTGGAGGTATTTGAATACCCCAAGAAGATACACTTACGACTCCTTGCACCAAGTTTGTTTCTATGTACCTTTCGTATCAAGGCATAATAGGTGGAACCAAAGGCCTTGAGATGCTTTACTGAAGGAATGTGGCCATAGCACATTTCATAAGGAGTCTTGTTTCTAGTAGCATTAGATGGACATCTATTCTTTAATTCTTGGGTCATGGTGCATTCAGGCCACAATGGATAGTGAAAATATAATACAGCAGTAATTAAAAAAATACCATAGGGACAGTATGACAGAGATCGGAGAGAGCGGTAGAGAAAAGAGGGACAAAATATGGCAGAAAACTGATCCCATGAGTTACACAAAAGATAATTTTGAGAGTTGGCTTTGATACCATGTTAGGCGAGGAGGTAACTCCACAAATGAATTATGTGTATTCATTAAGATTACTCATGGTTATATATATGAGGGAGTGACTCTTAGGCTTCACCTCCCGATGACTCTTCATTTTCCATTATTTACTATTTACATTATTTACAAGTGTTCACACAATCCCAATGATTAGGTGTCAACAAGTTCAATATTAATCTATGGATTATAATATTAATCTTAGGGCTTAATATTAATCCTTTTAGTTTAAAACCCCTTTGGTTTATATTATTAATCCCTTAGGTTTATTAATATTAGGCTTTATATTCCTAGGATTTAATATTAATCCTGAGTTTTAATGTTATTCCCTTGTATTTAAAATTCTTTGGGTTTTTAATATTAATCCCTTAGTGTTTTAATATTAATGCCTTGTGTTTATAATATCAATCCATTGGGTTTATTTATCTAAGGGTTCATATTCCTAGGGTAGAATATTATGATAGGGTTTATATATTAATCCTAAGGTTTAATATAAATCCCTTAGGTTTATAATATAAATTCTTAGGGTTTACAATATTAATCATATGGTTTATATTCCTAGGGTTTAATATCAAGCCTAGGGTTTACAATATTACTCCCTTGGGTTTAAAATTATTCCCTTAGGTTTATAATATTAATCCCTTGGGTTTAAAAATTATTCCCCTGGGTTTAAAAATTATTCCTCTTGGTTTATAATCCATTGAAATTATAATATTAATCCCTTATGTTTATAAATTCCTAGGGTTTACATTCTTAGGGTTTAATATTAAGCTTAGGGTTTACAATATTAATCCCTTGGGTGTATTAGTTTTAGAGTTTATATTCCTAGGGTTTAATCTTATCCCCTTGGATTTAAAATCCCATGGGCTTTAAATTATTCCCTTAGGTTTATAATATTAATCCCTTGCATTTAAAATTATTCCCCTCAGATTATAATCAATTGAGTTTATAATATTAATCCCTTAGGTTTATAAATTCGTTGGTTTTATAATATGAATCTCTTGGGTTTATAATATTAATCCTAATGTTTATAATATTAATCTTATGGTTTATAGTCCTAGGATTTAATATTAATCGTAGGCCCTAATGTTATTCCATTGGATTTATAATCCCCTGGGTTTTTAATATTAATCCAATGGATTTATTAATCTCTTAGGTTTATAATATTGATTCTAGTGTCTCCAATATTAATCATAGGGTTTATATTCTAAGGGTTTAATATTAAGCCTATGGTTTATAATATTAATCCCTTTAGTTTATAGCCCCTTGGGTTTATAATATTAATCGCTTCGGTTTATTGATCCTAGTGTTTATGTTCCTTGGATTTAATATTAAACCTAAAGTTTAATGTTATGTCAACCATGGTCCAACATCACTTTGTGACAAATATTGTCAATACTAAAACCAACCTTGGTCAATCATGGTCAACCATCGTCCAATGTCACATTGTAACAATGATTCTTTCAATATGAAAATCAATCACGATCAACCATGGTCCAACATTGCATTGTGACAAATATTGTGTTAATATGAAAATCAATCATGGTCAACCATGCTTGTTTTAGGGTTTATAATATTTACCTTAAGGTTTACATACCTTGGGTTTGTAATATCAATCCCTAGGGTTTATTAATATGAAGGTTCATATTCTTATGGTATAATATTATGATAGGGTTTATATATTAATCCTAAAGTTTAATATAAATCCCTTGGGTTTATAATTTGTAATATTAATCTCTTGGATTTATAACATCTAATATTAGGGTTTATAATACTAATCCCTTGGGTTTATAATATTAATATGTTGATTTTATTAATCCCTTTAGTTTATAATGCTAATAGTTAGTTGAGTTCATTAATCCCTTGGGTTTTTAATCCCTTGGATTTTTAATCCCTAGGGTTTATAATATTAATCCCTTGGGTTTCTAATATTAACAATTAGTTGGGGTTATTCAACTTCTGTAGCTGAGGCCTTTAAAACCCTCCTAGCTTCTCTGCCTAAGAACAAATGTACGAAATCAGCAAAGTTTGTGAAAAGACTGGAAGATATTCCAGAGATTGCTCTTCCGCCGGAAGGACCGATCCGAGTAGCCCTCTCGCTGGCAGATCGGGCACTGGTAGGATGGTTTACAGGACTCTGGCCTTCACTGAAGACGACCGAGAACTGGGTTGCCAGGAACTGGGCACCTCTGATCCAAAACAAGTTAACCTCTTACTTCCTCAGGAGAGGCTACTTTTTGTTCGAATTCTCTGCAAAAGAAGACAAAGATTTAATGTTCAGGATCGGCCCCTATTTCATGGACCCCCAAGGGCTGTACTTAAACAAATGGACACCAGATTTCGATCCGGCGGTAGACGTGCCCATAGCAGTCCCGGTGTGGGTGAGGCTCCCAAATCTCCCTGTCCACTGCTGGAACTGGGACTCTTTGAAGCATATCGGCAATACCCTGGGAAAATTCATAGACAAGGCCAACAGTAAGGACCAATATGACTATGCCAGAATCTGTGTAGAGGTAGATCTAGAAGTCGGACTGCTAGAAGCCGTCAAAATGGTGGTAGGTCCCTGGACTCACATACAGAAACTGGACTATGAGCAGCTGCCATTCAAATGCCGGAAATGCCATGTCTACGAGCACTTTTCCAGGGACTTCCCAACTAAAGGGGTGGAAGAAAAAGGAAAGGACGAGGGATGGAACCAGGCAAAGTGATCCAAAAACTCTCACAAGAAGAATACAAATGGGGGTGCCAAAACCCACCAAGAGGGCATAGCTCAAAAATCAGTCAGGGAAAGTCAAGGAAATAAATTCGAAATCCTCAGATCTGAGATCATGAACACACATGAGACAGAAGTTCCAAAGGAGACCTCTCCCCCCAAAGCCTCCCCCTCCATCAAAAGCCCAGAGCCTCCCAAAGAAAAGGCCACAGAAGAAGAGGAAGAAACCCGAGAGTCTGAAGAATCAGAGGAAGAAGGGGAAATCGGGGAATCCCAGTCTTCTCCCAGAAGATCTACTCGAGGGCGCAAATCTAAAAAAGAGAAAAGAGAACAAGAAACCTACAAGGACAAGCTCCAGGGCAGCCAACCAATGCTAGAGAAGCTTCTAGCCAAAACCCTGAAGGTGACAAGGATTCAAACACAGGGTTCTAAGGGAGCCCCCCAAGGCAGAAATAAATGATGAAAATAATCTCCTGGAATTGTAGGGGGATGGGTACCTCAACTAAGGAAGAAGCAATGCACAACTTAACAAGATTGGAAGCCCCAGATATCCTCCTCATCTAGGAGACTAAACTGGAGGAATCAGCTTTCCTCCAAGTAAGCAAAAAATTTTGGAAAAAAATGGAGCGCATGCAATGTCTGCCCGTGGAGCATCAGGAGGGCTGGGGGCGCTCTGGAACCCAAATAAGTTTTCTCTAATCTCTGAGTCCCTCAACACTCATTGGATCTTTTTAAAAATGCAACACTTAGATTCAAAAGAGAATATATGTTTGTTCAATGTGTATGTTCCTAACAATGCAGGTGAGAAAAAAGACTGTTGGGACTCCATCAAAGGCCTAGCAGATATAGAAAACTTGGAAAATGTCATTATAGCTGGAGATTTAAACCTCACACTCCATGCATCAGAAAAAAGGGAAGGTAGCATAGTCAGGGACTCAGCAAGAGAATGGGCAGAAGATCTCATGCAAGATTGGGATCTGCTAGACATAAAACCAGTCTCAGGCACTTTCACTTGGTCAAACAAGAGAGTGGGGCCGGGACATATAGCAGCAAGACTTGACCGCTTCCTTGTCCAAAGCTCATTCCTTCTCTTGGGGTTGGAGGCTAGAATGTGCATCCTCCAAACCAGTGCCTCTGATCATAAGCCCATCAGTCTAGAGTTTATCCCCTCTAAGTATTTAGGTCCTATACCCTTCAGGTTTAGCTCCCTATGGATCAAAGAGCCTGAATCCCTGCATAAGATTAGAGAGAGCTGGAAAGAGCCGGTCAAGGGGTCCCCCTTCTTTGTATGGGAGGAGAAACTTCGTAGGATAAAAAAAATGCTGAAATATTGGGTAAATACATTGCCAAACCCTACAGTGGACAGGAAAAAAATTCAAAATGAACTAGAACTCCATCACCTACACCTGGAAGCTGCTGAAATTACCAAAGAGGAGTTAGATAAGGAAAACCTGCTTCAACACAAACTCCATAGAGCGTGCCTGGCAGAAGAAGAGTTTTGGAGACTCAAGTCAAGGAGTCTATGGCTAAAAGCTGGAGACCGCAATTCCTCCTCCTTTCACAAACAGGCCCAAGCTAGAAAATGCTGAAACAATATATCAGAAATAAAAAATGAGAACAACATCATAAAATATTTTGACAGCATCAAACCATTTTGGAAAAATGTATTCTGAAGATATGGGGACCAGCCAGTCTGCTAAACTGATTGACGATGTCCCCAAACTCATAACTACAAAAATGAACTAGATCTTGGAAAGTAAAATCTCAGTCAGCGAAGTTAAAGATGCTCTGTTTGCAATGGAACCCGACAAAGCCCCGGGCCCGGATGGCTTCACACCCAGGTTCCTTCAAACTTGCTGGCAAATAGTCGAGAAGGATCTTATGAAAATGATACAAAAATCCCAAGAGTGTCAAAAAATTGGGGGCAACACAAACTCAGCGTTCCTGACTCTCATTCCTAAAGAAAAAGGTGCCAACTCCTTCAATATATTCCGCCCAATATCCCTATGTAACATCGGATACAAAGTGATCACCAAAGTCATAGCAAACAGATTGAAGAAAATCCTCCCTAAAGTCATCCTGGAGAACCAAGGCGGCTTCATTCAAGGTAGGCAGTTGGTAGACAATTTCATCTTGGTCCAAGAGGTGATCCACTCAAGCCTCCGGCAGAAAGAAAAAGGTATGGTTATGAAACTCAATCTAGCAAATGCTTTTGATCGCGTCAGACATAAATTTTTGTTTGATGTGATGCACAAGCTAGGTTTTGGACAAAATTTCATAAAATGGATCAGAGCTTGTATCTCTGAACCATGGATTGCCCCTCTAGTGAATGGCAGGGCTGCCGATTTCTTTAAAGCAACTAGAGGGATGAGGCAGGGGTGCCCCATGTCGCCTCTCCTTTTTGTTTTGCAGACCGTTGCCCTCAGTTTCCACCTAAATAAGAAACAACAAGAACAAGATATAGTTGGATTGGGCATAGCAAGAGGGATCAAATGCATCAATCATGCACTCTTCGCAGATGATACTCTGCTTCTTGGGGCTACTTCTCCACTTTTGGCAAACAAATTCAAAGAGGTGATGGAAGATTACTGCCAAGCATCGGGCAACGAACTAAACAAGGGTAAGTGCCACGTATATTGCTGGAATGTATCAGTGACTACTGCAAACACCATTGCCAGATGCCTGGAATTTGCAGAATCAGCTTCTTGGGCCTCCTTCAAGTACCTCGGGCTGCCAATCTTCCACAAGAGGACTACAAGTAAAGACTGGTCTCCACAGATAGAAAAATTCAAAAACAAAATGCAGGCCTGGGTTCACATTGGCTCAATTTGGCAGGGAAATCAGTGTTAATAAAATCAGTATTAAGTAGCCTGTCTCTGTTTAAATTTTTTGTACTGTTGGCACCAATGGGAGTCATTAAAACCACGGAGGAATTAATCAGGAAATTCCTTTGGAAAGGAGGAAATAACAACGAAAAGAAATTCTCATTAGTAAATTGGGACATAGTTTCCAGGCCGCTTCAAGAAGGAGGATTAAATTTTAAAAATTTAAGCGCTCAGAACCTAGAATTGGGTGCTAAACTGCTCTGGAAAATCATATCACCAAAGACTGGATGGTCCAGTTGGTGTTGTAGCGAAAATATTTCAGAGAGCAACATCTACGCTGTCTGGAGCAGCCTAAAGAATAGATCAGATCACCCCTCAGCAAGCTTATATTCAAAGTTGGACCTCTTATCAGAGATAACGCTTATTGGGTTCCCGGGAATGGCAAGCACATTAAAATATGGTAGGATAGCATTATGAATAGACCTCTGATTGCAAACACGAGTCTAAGCAAAGATCTGAAGGCGTGGATGGTTGAAGCGAATTTAAATATGCTATGGGACATATCCTCTTGGCATGGAGACAATTGGACAAGCTAGAAAACGCCCAACGTTCCAACTGCGTGGCCATCAGATTATGCAACGCTTCTCTAGATGCTTCATGGCGCTGCCCCTATCCACGCAAAAATGAAATATTCGAGAGGCTGGGGTACGCATCAGACAAGATATTCAGTGTCTTAGGGATATGTCAAAATCACGGAGAGACCCCACATCCCCCCCAATCCGGTGCCTTGGAAAGGTATCTGGAATTTTCCTACTATCCCAAAGATCAATTTTTTCTGCTGGCTGTTATGCCATAAAAAATTCCTAACAGAGGATAGACTGTTGAAAAGGGGATTTCTTGGCCCTTCAAGATGCGTTCTATGTAAAGAAAACTCCGAATCTGCTATCCATATTTCTCTGGATTGCAAATTTACAGTACAGATCTGGCAGGAGCTCCTTGGAACGCAGAAACTGATGCCCAATCTCCCTCATACAGTTCCAGATCTGGTTGCTGGGTGGTTGGCTAGATATCTAGGGGTAGGCTCAAAAAACAAGATTGTCAAATTTTCTTGGACTACCCTACCCAAATTTATTAGCTGGCAAACCTGGTTGGAGAGGAATAGGAGGATTTTCAAGGACAAGGAACATAATTATAAAGTAGTTGCACACACAGTTAAATAACAGCTAAATGAGTGGCTGAGTGATAAAGAAGACGATTCAAATATAAGCCAACATGACATGGAGTTCGGAGCAGCTCTCAATCTAAAATTTCAAAAGTCTACAACATCTCCTCTATGCCTTAAAGACTGGCAAATAAGGAAAAACGGAGAAGAATTTCAAGCTTGGTTGAATAATCAAACACTTCCTTTACTATTCTTTGACGGAGCAGCCAAAGGAAACCCAGGAAGGGTCGGAGCAGGAGGCATAATCAGAAATCCAAAAGAGCCTTCCACTCACATATTTGCTTGGGGTCTAGGCCTCACCACAAGCATTCAAGAGGAAGTCATGGCGCTGTTCCAAGGGATCAAAACACTGAGGGACACGGGATTCACAGAAGCAACTGTGTTGGGAGATTCCCAAATCATTATAAATGCAATGGTGAAAAATGCAAATCTAGCAGATCTACGATTGGCAAGGACAATTTCAAGAATCAAAAGCATGATAAAACACATGAATTTGACATTTTTCCATATTCTAAGAACAAATAATAAGGAAGCAGATGTCGAAGCAAATAGAGCAGCCCAGCTAGATGTTGGATCTATCCTTAGAGATAATGATCTCTCCTGGGAGCCAATCCCATAAAAAAATAAAATAAAAAAAAATCTCTATGTTCTTCCGTCTTTTGCTAAAGCAGTTTGTTTGTATCCATAAACTAGGGAAGATAGCAGGAAAAGACCATGTGAAAAACTGTAAAAAAATGCGACTCAAAAGGGTTTGTGGCATTCTCAGCTGGTTCGAGAGTCTCCAAGAAACCAGTATCAGTCTTTGTAACCGAACTCATGGTATTTTGCCAAACAATTAATGAAAGCCCCATAACTGTTTCTATAAAAAAAAAAAAAAAATTAGTTGGGGTTATTAATCCCTTGGGTTTATAATGTTAATCCCTTGGGTTTATTGATCGCTTGTGTTCATAACCCCAAAGGTTATAATATCAATCCTTGTGTTTATTATTCCCTTAGGCTTTTAATATTAATCCATTGGGTTTTAAATATGTTTGGTTTTTAATATGAATAATCCCTTTGTTTTATAATATTCATCTTTGGGTTTATAGTATCAATCCATTTGGTTTATAATATTTATCCCTTTTACGAACAATAATTATAGTAATTATTGATAATCAATATTTAATAATTATTAATAATTAATAATTAATAATATTAATTTTAGGGATTATTCATTTTTAATATCAATATTTATATTTTTTTTAATTTTTAATTATAAATATTTATATTTATATTTATATTTAGGTGATTAATACCAATGTCATTTTATCGCATTTATAAAATTAATTCCTTCGGTTTATAATAGTAGGGTTTATAATACTAATCTTGGATCTGACACTAGGGTTTATAATCTTGGGTCTATAATATTAATTCCTTGAGTTTATTTCCCCTTGGGTTTATAATATTAATCCTTTGAGTTTATAATATTGGGGTTTTTAATATTGGATTTATAATATCGCATCTAGTGTAAGGGTTTCAAATGTTGGATTTTTAATACTAGGGTTTATAATATTGAATTTTTATAATTTTAGGGTTTATAATATTAATATTAATATTAATCCTTTAGGTTTATTAATCTATCGGATTTACTAATCCTAAAGGTTTCTAATATTTATCCCTTGCGTTTATAATATTAACCCATTGGGTCTATTATTCCCAAGGGTTTATTTTTTTATTAATCTTAAGGTCTAATATTCTCTTAAGGCTTATAATCATAGGGTTTATATATTAGTCCCTTGGATTTCAAATATTAATCCCTTAGGTTTATAATCTTAAGGTTTATAATTGTAGGGTTTATAATATTAATCCTAAAGTTTTTAATCTCTTGGATTTATAATATTAATGCTAAAGTTTATAATGATTTGTGCTTACAATATAAATCTTAGGGTTTAATATTGTTCCCTTGGGTTTGTTAGAAATATTTAGGAAAATTAATTTTCACGGAGAGGCAGAGAGTTATGATTTTCCCGAAGCTACTTTCGCACACCGCGGAGCTAATTTCGTGCAGCTACCTTCGTGCACCATGGAGCTATTTCACAGACTTGGATTTCGTAGACCTGGAGTTCGTGGAGCTATTACACAGACTCAAAGATAAACAAGATAAGGTTGGAGCAACACAATAAAAACTTAGTATTGAATTCTAAAACATGAAAATACATTCATATGAGGTTGCGGCTCATTCACCAAGTAAAAACAAAAATTTCATGTGAAATAACAGACAGTAAAATACAGTAACTGTTGTTTTCACGCGCCCCCCAAAATTTGCTCCACCATTTTCTCCTCAGAGACTTGCACTCTTTTTTTTCCAACGCTCTTACTCTCTAACCTGTCAAAATGAATTTTTACATTCATATTTAACTCAACATACAATTTTACATTTAATTCATGACAGAGCGAAATTAATATGATGTTGTTGTTGAGTGTGATCAGAATCGCATAGGTGTTTCTGGAGTGTGGGCAATAGTCTCTTAATGAATGCTTGCCCATATCTATTTACCAAAGTACATTGACTGCTTTAAATTCCTTGTTGAGTTTCAGAATGGTTCACGTCTGGCTTCAGTCGTTCCATCTTCAAACAGAAACGCAACCTGCGAAAATATGTCTGACAAGTATAGTTGCTGTCAGGTTGTTTATTGCGGTGGTTGGGATTATTATTTCCAACACTTCGCCTTAATCACAATTGCGCCATTGACAATTCCCAAATAGTTTCTAAGATAAACAAAACTTTCACATGCCAATGGCTTTGTGAAGATGTCAGCAAATTGTTCCTGTGACTTGCAGTGCTGCAACACAATTTCATCATTGTTAATCAACTCTCTAATAAAATTATATTTAGCATCAATATGCTTGGTCCTCTTGTGGAAGACAAAATTCTTTGACAATGAAATTGTTGAGGTGTTGTCACAGAAAATAGTTGTCGCTCCCTCTTGGTCATGACAAAGATCCCTCAACATCCTTCTCATCCAAACTGCCTCACATGCTGCTGTTTTTGCTACGACATATTCAGCTTTTGTTGTTGACAGTGATACTATTGACTGCTTCTTGGAGGCCCATGAAATGGCTCCAGGACCAAAATGAAAAACATATCCTGGCGTGCTCTTTCTGTCATCGACATTGCCTGCTCAATCACTGTTAGTGTAACCAACCAGCCTGAAATCACTTATTGTTGTGTACAAAACGCCATACTGTTTTGCCCATTGACATACCTTAGAATCCTTTTCGCTGCTTGCCAATGTGTCTCCTTGGGTGTCTCCATGAACCTTGACACCAAACTTACTGCATACATTATATCTAGTCTAGTGGCAGTCAAATACATCGAGCAGCCAATCATGCTTTTGTATAATGTCGGATTAACATTGCTCCTAGAATCTTCTTTGCTCAACTTCAACCCTATGACAGTTGGAGTTGGTGCGGAATTGTTATTCTACATTTTAAACCTCTCCAAAATGTTTGCCACATACTTCACTTGAGAGATAAAAATGCCATTTTCCATTTTCTTCACTTCTATGCCCAAAAAATATCTTAACAGCCCCAAGTCAGTCATTTCAAATTCACTCTTCATGACTTGTTTGAAATCAATGATGAGGAAATCATCACTGCCTATAAAAATCAAATCATCTACATATAAGACGATAATGAGAATCTTACCTTCGCTCTCTTTGATGTAGAGAGTAGGCTCACCGTCACATTTGTCGAAACCATTGTCCAACAAGTAGGCATCTATCCTACTGTACCATGCACGCGGTGCTTGCTTCAATCCATAAAGAGCTTTCCTCAACTGATACACTTTGTCCTCTTGGCCTTCAACCTCATAGCCAGGCGGTTGCGTGACATACACTTCCTTTTTCAGCACTCCATTCAAGAACGTTGATTTTACGTCCATCTGATACACTGTCCATTTATGTTGCGCGACAATCGCCACAACTATGCGCACTGTCTCCATACCCGCGACTGGCCCGAACGTCTCCGTGTAATCTCTTCCATGCTGCTGCTTGTATCCTTTGACAACTAGTCTTTCTTTGTGCCTTTCAATCTTTCCCTCAATGTTGCTTTTGGTCTTATAGATCCACTTCACTCCAATGACATGTTTTCCTTTCGAAAGGCTCACTAACTCCCATGTGTCATTCCTTTCTATTGCTTCTATTTCTTCCTCCATTGCCGCAACCCATTTTTCTTCTTTGACTGCATATTCAAAGTGGATTGGATCATGTACATGAAAAAATAATGCAAATAAGGAATTCAGACCTGCGCCACTATCAACTTCATCATGCTCATAAATTTCATTTAAATTTCTGAATTTTGGTCTCTTGTGCTTGTTGAAGATGGGCTTCACATGTCACTTGGTGTCGCGCTTCACAATGTTCTTGGAGAAGCACTTGCTTGGCTGCACAAAACTGTCCTATTATTTGTTGATGGCGTTGCTTATTGCCTGCTTTGTTGTGCTTGAATAGGAGTAGAGGGAGTCACTGTTGAGGAATTACTTGCTGCTGTTAATTCCTCTTTGTCCTCATGTGGTATACATGCTTTGACATTGACTGTCTTTTCTAAACTTCCATCCCATGCTTCCTCTTCTACGAACTGCACATCTTTGTTGATTATGACTTTCTTGGTTAATGGATTGTAGATTTTGTATGCCTTGGACTCATCACTATATCCAACAAATATGCATTTCTCCCCCTTGTTGTCCAACTTCTTTCTCAACTCATCCGGGACATGTGCATAAGCCACACATCCAAAAATTCTAATGTGAGTCACACGATGCTTTCTTCCACTCCATGCTTCTTCAGGAACTATGTTCTAGACACTTTTGGTTGGACATCTATTCAAGATATACGCTACACAAGCGACAGATTCAGCCAAATAATCATTTGGCAAATGCTTTGCCTTCAACATACTCCTTGCCATTTCCATAATGGTCCTATTCTTTCTTTTTGCCACACCATTTTGTTGCAGTGTATATCTTGTTGTAAATTGCTTATGAATTCCATGTTCCCTACAAAAACGAAGGAAATCATTTGAGATGTATTCTCCACCTCTGTCAGTCCTAAGTATTTTGATGTAATGTCCGCTTTGCTTCTCAACAAGAGCCTTGTATTGTCGAAAGTGCTTAAACACTTCACTTTTCTATTTTAGGAGAAAGACCCATGTCTTCCTTGTGTAGTCATCTATGAAGGTCAATACATTGTGACTGCCACCAATTGATGGTGTCTGCATTGGTCCACATAAATCTAAGTGGACAATCTCCAAAGGTGCCTTTTCCTTCATTGACTTTCCTGCTGGAAATGTCTCTCTATGTTGCTTGCCCAAGATCCATCCTTCACATATGTTGTCTGGTTTTTCTATGAGTGATAAACCCTTCACCATGCCTTTCCTATGTAGCAAATTCAAACCCCAAAAGTTGAGGTGTCCAAATCTCAAATGCCATAACCAGTCTTCATATTTTACCTCTGCTTGAAAGTTTACTTGTATGACAACTGCCTCTTTTTGCTGAGTTCACTGAGAGTTGTTCTTGTGCACCTTCTTTCTGCAAATCTGATATTATTTTTAAGGGAAACATTCTATTGCTTGTCATCTGAACCTTTGCAATCAACTATCTTCTTGGAGGCCTATCCAAAATTGTGCATACATCATTCTTAAAGAAGACATTGTAGCCCTTTTGCATGAGTTATCCAATGCTCATGAGATTATGTTTTAGACCGAGGACAAAGTAAACATCTGAGATGTATTTCTTCTCCCCCTTATTTTTTAGGATATTAACTCTTCCTTTTCCCATGATAGATACTTTGCTATCAATCCCTAATGTCACTTTAGATTTCACACTTTCATCTAGATCAGAAAACATTTCTATGTTTCCTGACATGTGGTTGCTACACCCTAAATCTAGATACCATATATCACTTTGTTTTTTTTGTGCTACATTACAAGCTAAAAACATGATATCATGGTTCTGATTTTCTCTTGTGGAAATTACACTTGGTTTGTTACTAATATCATATTGCTTCTTTTTACATTCATTTGCATAATGACCATACTTCTTACAGTAATGACATTGAAATTAGATTTATCATACCTTTGACCTTGTGCTTGATTTTGGCTTGGGCCTTGACTTGGATTTTGATTGCTGCCTCTTCCATTTGAGCTTGAAGGGCTGCTTCTTCCACCTCTGTGTGGGCTTCTTCCTCTTCCTCTAGCATATGATTTTCCTCTGCCTCATCCTTGACCAAATGATACTTGTGTCTTGAAGGAATTCTCCAATGAGGAGCTTGCTGCTCTATTCAATCTATGTTCATGAGAAATCAATGATGCATTAAGCTCATCCACTGAGAACTATGAGAGATCCTTTGTCTCTTCTATGGCCACAACAATGGCTTCAAACCTTGCTGGAAAACTTATCAAAAATTTCTCAACTATTCTTCTTTCCTCAAGTATCTCACCATGAGGCCTGATTTGAGTAACCAACCCACTTATATGTGTAAAAAACGAGTCTATATTTTCAGACTCTTTCATACAAAGTGTTTCAAAATTTCTCCTTAACATTTGCAGCTTTGATGTCTGGAATTTTGCCATGCCTTGGTAGGCTTTCTAGAGGGTGTCCCATGCTTTCTTGGACTTCGTTGCTGTTGCAACCCTTGGGAAAATACTTTCATGAACTGCTTGGAAAATATAAAATAGGACTTTTGAATCCTTCTTCCTCTTGTGCCTTATCACATATTTTTCTTGTTGAGATAAGGCATTATATGCTGTTGCATCTATTGGTTCTTGAAAACCATTCTCCACCAAATCCCAAATGTCTTAGAAGAAAACAGGACCTTCATTGTAATAGCCCAATAATCATAATTTACCATTAAATTGAGTTATTTGAGGATTAGTCAAGCTTGTGCTTGATGTTACCATTTCTAAGCGTAAAAAAAAAACTTTCTACTTGGTGGTAAATATGCTAAAAATAGTCTGCCCTCAAACAATTCTTACTGCTAGTAAAAACGCTTGTTTTTACACTAACAATATTTAACCCCCTCTGATACCATGTTAGAAATTATTTAGGAAATTTGCGAAAAAATACCATGTTAGAAATGCTTGTTTTTACACTAACAATATTTAACCCCCTCTGATACCATGTTAGAAATATTTAGGAAATTTACTTTTCGCAAAGGGGCAGAGAGTTATGATTTTCGTGAAGCTACTTTCGCGCAGCTAGCTTCGCGCACCGCGGAGCTGATTTCACCCAGCTAGTGGAGCTATTTCATGGACTTGGATTTGGCGGACCTGAATTTCGTAGAGCTATTACACAAACTCAAAGATAAACAAGATATGGTTGAAGCAACACAATAAAAACTTAGTATTGAAATCTAAAACATGAAAATACATTCATATGAGGTTGCAGCTCATTCACCAAGTAAAAACAAAAATTTCATGCAAAATAACACAGTAAAATACAGTAACTATTGTTTTCACGTGCCCACCAAAATTTGTTCCACGATTTTTTTCCTTACAGACTTGCACTCCTTTTTTTCCAACTCTCTTACTCTCTAACCTGTCAAAATGAATTTTTACATTCATATTTAACTCAACATACAATTTTACATTTAATTCATAACAGAGCAAAATTAATATGATGTTATTGTTGAGTGTGCTTGTCCATATATTGACTGCTTTAAAATAACATGTTATGCCAATTCGACCGATGAATACCAATAATTCGTCGGATCATGACAACTAGAACTTTATTGATTGACTCAACCAGACCGTTGGCTTGTGGATAATAATGGGTCGAGCTATCGTGGCGCAAACCAAGCTGGTCTGTAAGTTCAGTCATCATGACGTTTCGAAAATGACGTCCATGGTCAGTAATGATTGCTTGTGGGACGCCAAACCTAGCGATAATATGATTGAAAATGAAAATCGCCGATGTTCTACTATCTGCCTCAAACATAGGCATCGCCTCGGCCCATTTAGTAAAATAATCAACCGCGAGGATGATATATGCATGCCCCCTGGCGGAGTGAGGGTTACAAGTGATGAAGTCGATACCCCATTTGGCGAATGGACCGACGGTAATTATGGGGTGGAGAGGAGCAGGTGGTGCGCGCATCTTTCGATCAAATACCTGA
>APFE030213929.1:0-19318 GCA_000404065.3 Pinus taeda | reverse complement strand
TTTGCAAGATTAGATGGCTTATCGAGATAAATTCAACCATGGAACATCCCTAGGAACATTCATTCATTATACATGGCCCATACATGAAAAAGCACTATCTAGAAACAAAATTTCTACAACTTTGCATAAATGGATGTAGTAAATTAGCCCTAGAATAGCGAAAATCCCATCAACAATGTATGTGACAATATAGAAAAAATAATATCATTAAATTGTTCTTACATGTATAAGAATATCAAACCATCAAAATTTTGCCAATCAAGAAGCTCCAAGACAAGAGAAAATGAGCCAAACATCAAAATTCATTCCATGCTCCAAAATTTTGTCCTCTAAGAAGGATAACGAAGTTCTCTTAAGAGATACAAGTCAAAACCATGTGATGATACCAAAATGAAATCACATCACTTGTATTTATACATGTCCAAATCAATTTGATTTTCTTAATGAGGCCTAATTGAACCCCTAAAATAAAATAATGTACAATATAACTAACTTTTGGTGACAAACCCACCAAACTAGCTCATAATCAAAAGAGTAAGCCTCTCAAGGGGTCGAATGATCAATAATACACGTCGTTGGGCCTTAGAGGAGGCCTAATGAAGTCCATAGGTGCTATAATGTGAAAAAAGACTCCTAAAAGCAGTGGACAAGGGGTTGGCCCCTTGTTCCCCATGTAATAAACTGTGGTGCTCCCAAATGGGTGTGGGGGCACACAAGTGTCATCATGGGTCTCTAAGCAAATCGAAGATGCTTGTAGACCATATACAAGGGCTTAGATGATGGTATAAGTAATGCCACATCATCATATAGGTCCCAGGTTGTCTGCCAAGTGCATGATGTAACTGTGGGGCCAACTGGGCATGGTGAACCAGGCGCATCTTCCTCGTCCAATAGGTGAACAACGAGAAATCTCTGGATAACTCTACGGATCCATGGAATGTTGTCTGCTGTCGTGGAGGTCTGACATGGCTCTCTACACACACCCTACATGTGCCAATGTAGCCCTTTAGAGGCTTAGGACCTTGTATAGGTTGACCAAACCAAAAATGGAGGCCATATGTAATCCTACATAAGATCCAATGCATCCTCATGCCTTCTAGCATACCAAGTCATTAAAGATATCAAGTAAAAGAGTTTACAAACAATGGAAAACAAATGGGCACTTCATAATGGCATGCCCTTCCATAGTGGGCTTTGACATGTGCTAATGTTTTCAAGCTCCAAGGGGGTTAACCAAGCACCCTATTAGGTGGTTTCTACTTCTAAAGGGGGTGGTATGTTCATGGTACATCCTTCAAATCGTGGCGGCATGTGATACAATGATGAAACATAGTAGGGGATGAAGGGGAACAACTTGGGTCACATGCCATGGTACAAGGGTACCTAATAAGGGAAGCCCAAATTTGGGTAAATAACGTGTAGGAGGGAGCAATCATGGTATATGAGTTACCTCGACCTTGATTTTTCCACCCTTCTTCTTATGCCCTTTGCCATTTATGATTTTTTTTTGATTAACTGCTTGGGGCTCAAGGAATGAGAGCATGGTGTTCAAAGTATAGCAATGGTTACCTCCTTTAAGGTGGGGCAGTTCATCGCCCACCAGGGGTTGGGACAATCATGGGTTCTTGAATGATAGAGGAGGCTCATCTAGGGCCTATAAGAACCAGGGTGATGGCCATGGAAGGGGGTAGAGCTCATGTATTGGCTTTTGCCCACGTGCTAAATGTGTTTTTCCCAGCCATCTTTTGCATTTTGTGGTACAATTTGCTGTTGAATGTGACCAATTATGCTTTTTCTTTTGTTTTTAGCTGCATCAACCTTTGGGGCATCTTTCCAGGCCCGACCCAAGATGTGGGCAAAGGGGGGGGGTGGTTGAACCTATGTGGACCTAGTAGAGGAATGTGGACCGAGGTGGGAGAAGTGATGATAGGGGTTATAATGTGATATGTATTACAAACTTGAAGGTTTATTAAAAAATTGCAAGTAAATTTTTATGTCTTTTAGGCAATGGATCAATTTGCAAAAGTACATTAATAATGGTTTTAAACTCTTTTTGCAACATAAAAACAGAGACAAATATACCATACACAACAACACAAGACAAGAAAATAATAAATGAGTTCACCCCTCTTAGGCTACATCTCCTGGTCCAACTTCCAATGTTTGGCCTCTTTCATTACGTGCTCAAATATGTGATTTCATGGATTTATAATGCTCAGAATGTAAAAATAATGTCTCTAATGACTCCAGAACAATGAAAAACCCCAAGTTGGCCCTCTTGTTGGGCTCAATTTTCCAAAAAATTGAGAAATTTATGCTCTAAAGAAGTTTCGCTGCTAACTTCTCTACAAACTGGACTTCCCTACTAATTGTTCTACGAATTCCGCCTTTCTAGGAACCGACAAGCAACATTTTTTCTCGGTGCTGGCGAGATTCGTGCCATTTCGGGTGCAAATTGTCGAACGCTTTAAAAACCCAATGACCCCTATGGGTGGAAAATTTGGGCCACATGGGCCATACGCTTGGGGGCTGGGGCTAACTTCCCACCCCCATCGACATAGGCCCCACGTATCCTGCACTATTGGTTTTATGGTACCACATAGCCTAGGGCTAGCCCCCCGAACTTCACACCTGTCTGCCAGGCACCTTATCTGTTCCTGCGCTCGTGGTTCCATCGACCCCATGTGGCTTGGGCCTCAGATATACCTTTAGCCCCTTGCTGCAAGTGCTTCAATATGTCGGGCTTGGTCATGTGGCAATGCCTGTGCCCTCGCCAGGGCGTTACCCATAGGCACCCTTCGTTACACCATTTACCTTCGCTCTGCACTGTGGTTATATGAGGGTTCCAGAACCTTGGACCGGGGCTAAGCCCGAGCCCTCTGCTCCCTTCAGCCTGCGGTTTCGTGGGTGTAAGGTGACTAGGGGAAAAGGCTTAGCCTTGGTCTCATTCCCCAAACGAATAACAATGAAACTTTAAATACAACCTTGCTTCCATAATGGTTAAGTCCAAGCGCAACGGTAGAGTGTTGCACTTTCTTGCCGCAAGTCTTGTGTTCGATCTTTATGGAGGCTAGTTCAGGCCATAACAAAATTTTAATGAACCCCAGAGTGCCACATGGCAACATGTGATTGGGCCATGTGGCACCCAATCATTGGGCCAACAAAACATTCAATCAACCAATCATAAACTACCAATTTGAACCAATCTAGTGAGGCCACTAGGTAGCCTGATATTGGTCGGAGAAACACAATCAACTTGCCCAGTCAATAGTCCTGCACTTCACCCTGCAAAATTTTTTGCTGTTTAGGAAAACGATCAGAACGCGATATTGAGAGCATACAATATTGGTTTTGAGCGATTCAAGTTGCGTTGGATTTAGGGAGACGAGATCTACGTTTTGGCACTGGTTTCAAGAACGTTTGAACACTTGATTTTTGAACACTTTATTGATCCCTTGGATCATAATGAGCGGAAGGGGAGTGATATATCTGAATCGAGGAGTGGGACCATGCATCCAAAATCGGGTTTTCCCATGTAATACCATCCCAGAAACCCAAAGGCTAGTATAAGAGATCCCACGGGACTAGGGTTCAAGGTTAACATCCCAAAAGAGACAGGGGACAAGAGCACAAACCTAGTCCATTTTTTTCGCTAAATCCCCCCATTAGTCCATGTCTAAGAGTTTCCATGATAAGTAAACTAAAATAATTAATTACGAAATGATAAGGCATAACTTTAGGTTTGGGAGGCCCACCTTCAAACATACGATCATGACAGATGGGCGAGGGACCACATGGCTGGCTCAGGTGGCGGAGTAATGACACAGTCGAGATAGTTTCTGGCTGTTGGTTCTCGGCTGAGGACCATCATGGATAATTGTTTTCTCATAGGGATATCACCCCCAAAATGGTGGGTAATATCTAGCCCCAACTAGGACATGATCTCTCATAAAAGTGGTCAAATCTACTCGAACGAGACGTCATGAGAACACCAACAATCTACTGGTTATCGTAGACCTGTTACCTGCACATATCAAAGACTAAACCCACGAGGAAACATGTTTCTATGGTGTCTAATTATCACCCATGTTTAGTGTTAGGCCATAAAATCAACAAAAAAATAAAATATGCAAATTTTAGTTTAAACACAACTAATCTACCATGAGAAAAATCATATGATGTTAGTTCTAATGCAAAAATGAGCATGCAATGCATCCTACTCTACCATGCATATAGTACAATGTGAAGTATCAAGGAAAGGGGTGATACGACTTAACTTGACCAATTGTGGCCATAGTTTGTTGCTGAGTTTAGCAATGTAATAATAGTTCTCACCAACTTTCCCATGAATCTTGACAGGCATTAGGTCTTTATTGACCAAGACTAAGTTCTCGACCTTATACTATTTTTTAGGATTCCACCCTTTTCTTGTTTTGTGATTTGGTCATTTGAGAATGAAGACTTCTTTTGAAGGGAGAATAGGAGAAGGCTTCTCAATCTCATGTGTATCATAATATGGGATTGGTCCAGGCTCGATCACATGAGAAGGGTAGGTAGGCTCTCTATAGAGGACAAAAGGGGTCCCATCAGTTTGTGGGATAGTAGCGTATGACAAGCCCATTTGGACACAACCTCCAACAATGGCTCCCCATTTCCTAGATAAGAACATCCCCCATACATTAGGAATGCCTATGACCACAACATCAATGAGAAGTGATATATCAGGATTCCTAGCTAAAGAGACCTTAAGGTCCTTTATGAGACCTTCCACCTCCACGGGCTTAGAGTTAAAACCACATACCCTTTTATATTGTCGAGTGATGTTGAGACCCAATTGCTTCATGAATTTCAAAGTCATGATGTTTGCGGAAGCCCTAAGTCTAAGATACAATTGTGTAACAAGAGGTTGTTGATAGCCAAAGTGAGCATAAATAGCTCACACCCAGGGTTTTGATCGGGAATATGAATGTTTTGCAAGTCTTTAGAAAATTCTTCCTCTTCCAAACCTATGCACTCCTTAGTTTGCTGTTGTTGTTCATGAAGTTTCACAATCTCTTTCAAAGGAATAGGTATATTTATTTTCCCTATAATAGTCTTTATGTCAATGTTAAGTCCAACTTCTTTTCCCTTCTCTTTCTTCTTGAGGCTCTCTTTCCTTGGGGGATCCCTTTTCAGATTGGCTTTAGTTTTGGGATCCTTTTTAGGAGGAATTTTAGGTAAAGTTTCTTTAGGAGGGGATTTCTTGGGAAATGATTCATCTTTATTGGGTTCCTTAGAGGTCACAGGGTTCTTGTTGTTGTCTTTTCATGAATATTTAACCCCTTTGAATCTTCCATTATCATCAACATTAAGAATGCGCTCCTCCTTTTCCTCTTTAATGGTGACCTCATTAATGGGAGGTTGCATGTGTGAACCTCCCCAAAAAATGTTGAAGACATCAGATTCTATGTGGTTAGTTTGCTCATCTACTTCTTCATCATCACTCTCATCCTTTTCACTTTTCTCATATTCGGAGGATGAATCTTGCTCCACTACATTAGTCACAACCAAAGTGTTTGGGACTTGAGACGAGCTTGGCTTGTCTTCTTTACTTTGCTTTCTAGGAAAGGGTTTTCCCTTTGGGATGTAGCTTGATTTTTGGGCCCTTTCTAAGGCAGTGATTTTTTTCATGATGACCCTATCACGTGAGTTGACTTCTTTACTAAGCCTTTCCATTTTATTGAGGATGGCCATAAGGGTTTCTTTGTGTTGACCTTTGGATTTTTCCTTCTTGACCTCGCCTTTGGCTCTAGGGTGGTCGTTGGAAACCACTTTTGAGATTTGTAAGTTTTCTTCGACTTCCATTGGTATCTCTTTAGCTTCCACCAATGTCGAAGGTTTATTATCCCTTAATGCATAGGTCAGGTGGCCGCCCACATTTTTTATGAATTTGTCAAGAATGTTGGCATCGGGGGGTTTTAAATGACCAGGGATGTCCTTGACTACTCTATCAAAATTTTGAATGAATTCCCGAATGTCTTCCCTTCCCTTAGTTATTTGATAATTTTTTTCAATGTTAAAGGTTCCTTGGGCATTGCATGGCCATATTTTCTTGAATAGGTCCACAAAGTCATCAGAATATTCTATGCATGTTGGGGGAACACTGAGGTACCATTATTTCGCTTTTCCTTAAAGTGATAAAGAAAAAATCATCATGAGTCTATCCTCATCAAAAATAATTATCGAGGACATGTGCCAATATAATTATTCAACAAAGTCATGGGCACTCATGGTAGCATCACCCTTGAACTTGGGTAACCATCAGTTGTATTTCTCAAGTACTAGTTTAGGATCATCTCTCAGCTTCAAGGGGGCGAAAAAACTAACCGAGTGTCTTTCACTCTTGGTCATATTGGGGCGGTCAGTAGTGGAACTAGTTGCCATTTTTGGGGTGGGATCGTTGAACTTTTCGAACTCAGGAAGAAGAGTAGTTCTAATAGGTGATGGAGTTCGATCTCCCTGTTTTGCAGCGACCCTAGTCAAAGGAGGAATATTGTCTCCTTCAATGAAACTAGGGGTTTGGACAATGAATGGAGTCTCCATAGGAATGCTTATAAATGTCCTCAATGAATCGATTCCTCAATGATTCACTAGGGAGGTAGACCTGCTTCCTCCCTAGAAACGACGCCAAAATATTTCCGCTCAAACTAGCAGGGGCCCTAAAGGGGGATCCTAGAGGGACAATTGCTAGGTCAAGGGAAACAATGAAGCAATAGCCCACTATCACCTCAACTAAATCTCCATATTCTTTATGAACTTTCACCGATGGGAGGAGACCCAATATGATAAGGATCACGCAGATGAATATATAAAAGATGGGATGAGGGGTGATCCTAGGTGCTTATTCACAAGAGAAGCACAAGATGGTGGATTTCTTACTTTGGAAGGCAAGATGGAAGGCTCTCAAGGAATGGCTTAAGGCGAATTTCAAGGTTTAGGTTTTGAGTACGTATCATAAGCCCTAAAATTATTATGGAAACTTTAGTTCCAAGTGATCTTTGAAGAATTAACCTTAATAGTGTATGAGACCACACACGACCAAGTGGACCCGAGGTTAGTTCAAGGGGATAGGATTTAGCAACCAATGATATACTTGACCTAACTAGGGAGGAGAAAGGTATCAAAGAATGAGTTTTCAATGAAAGGAAATGCAAGGATCCCAATGAGGCTACTAACCTAAGGAAACCAAGGGAAAGATTCAATCTCGAGGCTAGGTCTTGAGATATCTCAAAATCCCACCGTCAAAATTTCTTTAAAATTGGAGGGCACTTAGGAGACACTCTAGCACAATGAATACCAAGAGATCAAAGTTTTTGAGTGGGTGGTTTGCAAGTAAATTAATACCTTAGGAGACCTAATGGGATAGTCCTAGAAAAGAAGAAAAAGAAGAGGAAAATTAGGTTTTAAGGTGATCACCTATGGTGGACCAATGCCTAATCCTTTTGGGAGATTGGAGTCAAGAATAATTATGACTATGGATTTGATTTTCTAGGTCAAGGAGGCTTCAAAGACAACTTCGCTTAGCATTAGGGCAAAGGAGAGCAACTTCAAAAACTTTACACTTCATTTTGCAAGATTAGATGGCTTATCAGGATAAATTCAACCATGGAACATCCATAGGAACATTTATTAATTATACATGGCCCATACATGAAGAAGCACTATTTAGAAACAAAATTTCCACAACTTCACATAAATGGATGTAGTAAATTAACCCTAGTATAACGAAAATCCCATCAACAATGTATGTGACAAAATAGAAGAAAGAATAACATTAAATTGTACTTACATGTATAGGAATATATCCAACCATCAAAATTTTTCCAATCAAGAAGCTCCAAGACAAGAGAAAATGAGCCAAACATCAAAATTCATTCCATGCTCCAAAATTTCATCCTCCAAGAAGGATAGCGAAGTTCTCTTAAGAGATACAATTCAAAACCAAGTGATGATGCCAAAATGAAATCACATAACTTTTATTTATACATGTCCAAATGAATTCGATTTTCCTAATGAGGCCTAATTGAGCCCCTAAAATAAAATAATGTACAAGATAACTAACTGGTGACAAGCCCCCCAAACTAGCTCAAAATCAAAAGAGTAAGCCTCTCAAGAGGCCGAATGATCAATAATACATGTCATTGGGCCTTAGAGGAGGCCTAATGAAGTCCATCCAATAATGTACAATATGACTCCCAAAAGCAGTGGACAAGGGTTTGGCCCCTTGTTCTCCAAGTAATAACATGTGGTGCTCCCAAATGGGCATGGGGGCACACAAGTGTCCTCATGGTTCTCCAAACAAATTGAAGATTTCTATAGACCATCTGCAAGGGATGAGATGATGGTATAAGTGATTCCACATCATCATATAAGTCCTGGTCTGCACAATGCATGATGTAACTGTGGGGCTAGCTAGGCATGGTGAACTAGGTGCATCTTCCTTGTCCAATGGGTGAACCATGAGAAATATTTGGATGACTTTGGGGATCCATGGAAAGTTGTCTGCTACTGTGGAGGCCCATGGCTCTCTACACACACCCTACTTGTGCCAATGTAGCCCTATGGAGGGTTAGGACCCCGTATAGGGAGAACAAACCCAAAATGGAGACCATCTGCAATATTTCATAAGATCCAATGCATCCCCATGCCTTCAAGCATACAAAGCATTAAAGAAATCAAGTAAAAGAGTTTATAAACCATGGAAAACAAGTGGACACTTCATAATGGAATGCCCTTCCATAGTGGGTTTGACATGCGTTAATTTCTGCAAGATCTAACAGGGTTAACCAAGCACCCTATTAGGTGGTTTCTACTTCTAAAGGGGGTGTTATGTTCATGGTACATCCTTCAAATGGTGGTGGCATGTGATACAATGATGGAACGAAGTAGGGGATGAAGGGGAACAACCTAGGCCACATGCGATGGTACAAGGGTACCAAATAAAAGGGAAGCCCATATTTGGTAAATAATGTGAATGAGGGAGAAATCACGGCACATGAGTTAACTCAGCCTTGATTTTTCTACCCTTCTTCATATGCCCTTTGCCTTTTATGATTTTCTTTGATTAACTGCTCGAGGCTCAAGGAATGAGAGCATGATGTGAAAAGTATAATAGTGGATACCCCCTTTAAGGTAGAGCAATTCATCGCCCACAAGGGGTTAGGATAATCATGGGTTCTTGAATTATAGAGGAGGCTCATCTAGGGCCTATAGGAACCAAGGTGATGGCCATGGAAGGGGATAGAGATCATGCATTTCCTTTTTCCCACGTGCTAAATGTGTTTGTCTCGACCATCTTTTGCATTTTGTGGTACAATTTCCTATTGAATGTGGCCACTTATGTTTTTTCCTTTGTTTTTAGCTGCATCAACCTCTGGGGCATCGTTCCAGGCTAGACCCAAGATGTGGGAAAAGCGGAGGGGGTGGCTGACCTTATGTGGACCAGTGGAGGAAATTTAGACCCAGGTGGGAGAAGTAATGAGAGGGGTTATAATGAGCGAAAGGGGAGTGATATATGTGTATCAAGGAGCGAGACCACACATCCAAAATTGGGGTTTCCCATGTAATACCATCCTAGAAACCCAAAGGCTAGCAAAAGAGATCGCACGTGACTAGGGTTCAAGGTTAACATCCCAAAAGAGACACAGGAGACAAGAGCACATACCTAGTCCACTCTTTCCGTTGAATCACCCCCTTAGACCATGCCCACGAGTTTCCATGATAAATAAACTAAAATACTCAATTACCAAATGATAATTCATACCTTTAGGTTTGGGAGGCCCACCTTCAAACATACGATCATGACAGATGGGCGAGGGACCTCATGGATGGCTCAAGTGGCAGAGAAATGGCACAATCGAGTTAGTTTGTGGATGCAAGGGGTTGCTGCCTGCCAACTGAGGACCATCATGGAGATTTTTTTTTTTATCGTAGGGATGTCACCCACAAAATAGTGGGTAACTGATACATTAGAATGTACTTCTTGTAGTGGTTATGCAACAAATTCACTGGGCAATGTAATGGTCACAAGCTTAATTATTATGGATTCATGTACATTAGGCCAAAGGGAGGATGCCACTATAGTGAAGAAATTGATCTGTCTTCACATTATCAATGTTGCGATTTAGGTTTCCCTGTCACTCACATAATCTCGTCGACAATTACTTGATAAAAACATCATAATGAAATAGCAAGGGAGGTCACTATAAAAAGAATCTACCTCAAAGGAACAATTAGCCATGATGAGAAAATCTCACGTAATAGTCCCATTGTTGCCCTCTTGTGAATAATATTGTAAACATTACCATGTAAATTTATGTGTATCAATGTAAATAATAAAACATGATGACTTGGCTGAGAGAGACATTGATTTAAAGTTTGCGGAAGTGAAGGGAGAGACGGATTGTGGAGCCAAGCCTACGTTTAATTGTTACCTATTCTTATGATTGAAGGAATGACACTACTGGGAATATTTATTAAGACAAGATGGATAACAACTGCCTTTTGAAATGTTTCCTTCACGTAAGCCCCTGAATTGAACTCACAAGCGCAACGCATTTAAGCTGCATATGGGCCATTGGTTGAAGGGGAGAGAGAATTGTACATGGAAATTAAAGGCCGTGTATGGCGGGGAGGAAAAAGGACAAGCCAGGCCATTGCCATTGCAGGTGAGGCTCTAGTTCCCACACAACCATACAATATGTTGGAAAAAACAGAGAGGAGAGGAAGTCGGGAAAAAGAAGACATAGACAAGGAGAGGAATGGAGAGGCGTGATGAGAAAAAACAAGTAAAGGAAAAATGACATCGCTGGGGAAGATAGCAGGTGGAGAAAGTGCTATTGATTCCTGTGGTTGCATATTAGGTGGAGCTTGACAGAGCTCTGGATTCTTGAGTTTGGTTAACAGGTTGAGGCTAGAGTCTTTGGATTTCCATGGAGGCCATTGGGTGTAATGGCTAGTGTGCTCTAGATTCCTGCAGGAGACAGGTGGAGGCAATGCGTTCTGGATTCCTGATGTGCAAAGTGGGTGGAGAGTATTGGGTCTCTAGAATCCTGTAGTATTGTTTGGGTGTAGAACTAGAGTTTTGGATTCCCCAAACTAGTTGTGGGGTGGAGCCTAGACTCTTTGGATTCCATGCTTTGATTGTGTTTGGGTGGGGCTTTATATGCTCTGGTTTTCCATGTGAATATGCATATGACTGGGGTGGATATCCCTTGAGCACTTCCCTTCATAGACTCTAAATCAGGCTTAGGGGTGGTTGACTGCAAGGAAGAGAAACAACGTATTCAACCTAAGGTTGGGTGGAGAGTTGAAGTCCCAATCTAAGTTTCCAGTCATCTATATCCTAATATAAGTTTCCTGCTCATGCAACTGTGTATGTGAATAAAATGTGAATGCTTATTTCCACTATGAAAATATGGGTGTCAATGATGGGGAATGCCTATTTCTATGTATGAATGCAACTAGCTGCTTATTGTTGTGGATGAACTGCAAGTGCTATCAATAAGGAATGTATATTTCATGTGTGTGTGATTGGATGTAATTATGCCTACTTATGGATTTTTATTTATGTTTGGTTAGTGTTGAAAATGGCCCTAAAACATTGGTTTAAATTACAAGAAATAGTCCCTTCGCATATTAGTATATATGGATATATATATATATATGTGTGTGTGTGTGTAATTGTAGAAATCATGGACGTGGTTGTAGTTAATGTGTTAAAGAAAGTGGCTATGCCTACGCATAGGACCCTTTGTTGGGAGGCCAAAAATTCGTAAAACCCTAGCGTAGAGAGCTGGGTCGAGTACTCTGTTAATAGTACCAAATCTTAGGAGGGATAGGTGCAACAATGTATAAGTGTCGAAAGGCATAGTTATAGGGAGCCATTTTGACATACATACACGTATAACTGTGTATGGGTGAAGTCCCGTTCACATCTAGAGAGCATCATGCCGCAGTATCATGGGTCCAAGGGAAGGGACCGGGTTGGGGTGAGAGATGTCAACATGAAATCACCTCAGAGCCTTGGGCTTTCAAACTTCAGGAAGGTTTTTGGTGTACACACTCAGCAAGGGGTGAGGCAAAAACCAAGCAAAAATTGATGGAGGGACATTCTTGTCGCAAAACAAAGATTTATGTCTCAGTCTCAGGCTTGAGAGGGGGATTGTGCCCTGTATAGTAACACCAAGGAAGATCAGGGTGAGGCGATGTGGAGGCTCAGAGCTAGGCTCCACAATAGAAGTTCCTTAGCTTTTAAGCCCGGAGGTAAAATGAGTCAAGAAATTTATCATGGGAATGTCATGCTTTGTAAATGAACCAGGACTTTGGTGGGACTCAAGATGGGGCCAAGGTGGAAGTGACATGGCATTAGGGTTGATGTGGCACATTGATGGGGTGCTACATGGTAGTTACCGTTGACCATATTAGAGGTCTAAGTGGCTCAACGCCGGGTGACATGTGGCAACCTCAGAAAGGGCCACGTGGGTGTTATGACATCAACATGACACCATCTCGGGACTGTGGGCCTCAGAGCCTTGGAAGGCATTCTGGTGAGCACCAAGGAATTAAGGTCGAGGCCAAAAACCTATTATAATGTATTTTAATTTGCTATGTGCATAAGGTCTAGTCAGTTGGGCTCGAGAGAAGATGATGTGGCTTGAACATGTGGCAGGGCGCAATGGCATGGACCTCCCGCAAAGGGTGGAATATTTCCACGTAGGATCACCTTGATAATGTGGTAAGGAAATTATTTTCCCATCATTAAACAACTATAATTTGATCCATAAGTCGGATTTAGGAGAATTTTTCATCATCGGAAATCTCTCGATGAGCTGGATGCAGTGGTGATATCGATTTCTAGGTTTAAGGAAGTTGAAATTTGAGAAATAATGTGACCCCATTTCCATAACGAGACCTTGGAAGTTGGGTTAGGATTAAGTAACACCTCTCATTCATCTTGGAAGATCTAAGGGGGTGGGAGGGAGATTTACAGAGTGGTATCAGAGCATGGTTCAATGATTTTACCCAAATGGGCTCAGGAATAAGTAAAATGGGCCTAGTAAAATATAATTAAAGAGCATTAGTACAAAGTGTAGTAGTTGAGCGTGAATATTGATGTGTACTATTTATAACATTTGATTATGGATTGCGTGTTAACTACAATGATGTTTCTAACATGTTATTTATTTTGGAAGATGTACTAACTCAAAACTTGATGTTTCAGATAGCCTCATAGCCATGTACTCATGGTAGGATCACCAAGGTGAAAATGAATATGTTATTAATATTATTGATCAAATAACAGTTGTGTATGTGTGACAACACATAAGATTACTTAAAGGAACTACAAAAAAGGAAAGGGACAAGAAGCATAATGGTGCAATATAGCACCAATAGACCTTAGCATGGGCATGAAAAAGAGTTAGTAGAGAAGAGAGAAGCAAACTCTCTTCACTGGTTAGACACATTGAGAAGTTTAAGAACTGAAATAAGGAGCTTTAAGGTTGACAATGAAAATATTGTCAGGGTGCAAGAAAGGTAGGCAGAAGTGAATGCATCTCTACTATAGAGCCTATCATATTTGCAGAGAAAAACAATATGAGATAGGATCCAACCACAAATTAAAACAAATCTCATTAGGATGTGGAAGACAAATATTGAAATCTGGTGATGTGGAATGCAGTAATCTAAGAAAAGGCACAGGTAGGGAAGTGAAGACATAGTAAGGGGAGGAACTCCTTTCAGTACTCCTGAGAGGAGGACATACTGTCACAAGAAACTATCTAGTGCAGAAATGAGGAAGCAAGGTCAATGAAAGAGGAAGGGAAATGAATATTTACCAATAGAGTTCAAGAAGGAAAAGCCCCCTACATTTGATGGAGAGGTGAGGAAGGCTGAAGAAGCAGAAGGATGGCCACTACGAATGAAAAAGTATTTCAGAGTCCACTACTACTTTGAAAATATGAAAGCTAGAGTAGCCATCTTCAACTAAAGGGAAAAGTAGACATTTGGTGAGAATATTTAAGGAATGTGAAGGGTTTTAGAGTGAAGGAAATAACCTGGGAAAGGTTTGAAATATTTTTCAGAAGGAAGTACCTTATGAGGAATATTATGATAAAAAAAGAAAAATAATTTTATGATCTCAAACTTGTGTAGTTGAACGATGAAGAGTATACTACCAGGTTTTTGGAATTACTGAGATATGTGCATTACATCAAAGAGGATAAGAAAAATATTCAGTGCTATATCAATGGGATACTGCAGGCATTTCGAGACATAATAGAATTCACTGAGGCAACAACGTTGGAGGAGACTATCAAGAAACTGAAGCATTGCTATCAACAAGAAAAATTTAAGTATGAATTCAGGACAAATTGGAAGGTGAAGAGAAAGCCTAGTGTTAGAGGGAGAGGATTGAATCCTCCTGGGAAACCAATAGGTCAATCACCTATGCCAAAGGAGAGAAAAAATAGAAGACAATTTATGCAAGAAAGGATCAGTTTACAAGGCCCACTGTAGCTGAGGAAATTAGATTCAAAGTGAGACCAATGCAATGTTGGACGTGTGGGGAGAAACACCGACAAAGGGACTGCTCGCAATGACATCATAATTGCCCAAGAGCATATAATGTGCGGGAAGCTAAGACGATAAGAAACATGGCTCAGAGTATACAACGCATTTATGCAACCATGGACAATAGATAGGCTGATCATCAAGCAACAATCTGAAATGGAATGTATGATTAATGACCAAGTTATCTTTGTCTTAATAGGCCTAGGTTCAAACTTTTGTTATACAAGTCCAAAAGTGGTCAAAAGGTGTGCATTACCAAGAACGACGCACAAGGAATGCTGGAAATTTCAGTTGGCTACGGGGACAAAAAGATGAGTGGGGCATGTGGTAAAATCGTTCCCATTCATATTGGAGGGTATGCTTATGATAATGGATTTAAACCTGTTACCTATGGGCGCTTATGCATTCCCATTGGGATGGATTGGTTGGCCAAGTATAGGACAAAAGTCAACTGTTTTGGTAAGTCGATTGAATACCTCAACAAGGGTGGTGAAAAGATGGTGTTGCAAGGGAACTTGAAACTAATATCCATTAGGAAGCTCTACAATTAATTAAATGTAGCAAGAAAGGATTTAAATTATTTGTTGTTAAAATAACCAATGAACTTGAAGGCAACAAAAATGGTGTGAAGGAACACCTGATAATAAAAAATATTGAATATGTGTTTCCTGAGGAAATCCCAGGATTACCACCACATAGGGAAGTGTATTTCTCAATTGAATTAATGCCTGGAATAACTCTAGTATCTAAAGCCCCTTACCGAATGAGCACATCCAAGTTAATTGAGTTGAAGCTAAAAATAAAATAAATGTTGGATAAGGGTCACATTAGGATGAGTGTATCACCTTGGGGAGCACTAGTGTTGTTTATAAGAAAGAAAGACGACACATTGAGGCTGTACGTGGACTGTAAAGAACTTAATAAAGCCACCATTAAGAACAAATA
This sequence comes from Pinus taeda, assembly GCA_000404065.3. Classification (NCBI taxonomy): domain Eukaryota; kingdom Viridiplantae; phylum Streptophyta; class Pinopsida; order Pinales; family Pinaceae; genus Pinus; species Pinus taeda. The sequence continues at coordinate 3,763 of APFE030213929.1, read as the reverse complement.
TCTGTTGCTGTGGATCAATGATGTATTTGATTAGTTGAAGGAATTAACAATCTTTTCAAATATTGATCTAAGATCAGGGTACCATTAGGTATGCATTAGGGATGAATATATCCATAAAAAAACATTTCAAACTAGGTATGGGAAATACGAATTCATGGTTATACCATTCGGGATTATGAATGCTCCCACTACTTTCATGTGTTTGATGAATAATGTTTTGAGCCTCTATTTGGATAAGTTTGTTCTAGCCTTCGTTGATGAAATCCTAGTGTATTCTAAGAACAAGGGAGAGTAGCAGAATCACCTAACAATGGTGCTACAATTGTTGAGAGAGCATAAGATCTACGAAAAACTCAGCACATGTGAGTTCTTTCAGTCCCAGATTCAATACTTGGGGCTTATAGTCTCAAAGGAGGTCATGGCAGTGTTGACGTTGCTAGACCTACTAACAAAGGGGATCTCCCCGATTGAAGTCCCAACTAGACCTCACACCGTTTGGTGTAGGAGTCCCATCTGGTATGAAGGCCCAATTTCCATATACTTATAGATCTTCCTTGGCTCTTGCTATTAGCACATGCGAGTGTTACTTTGGTATCTCCAAACAACAAGGTACGTGTGCCTAGTGAGTGCGTAATGTAACTATGTCAAGGTTCTCTTACTACAAAGGGGGAGAATAAAGTGAGCCTCTAAATGAGAGGTAGTAGTACCACCCAGGAAGAGACACATGCAAACCAGAAAGGGTCTGTCCAACATCCAACAGAATAGTCCACAATGGACATGACAATCGTTAAAACCAAGGTAAAGGGGACAAAACATACACCACCTAGTGGAGTAGTCCACATAGATGTGACAGTCATTATAACGAGTAAAAAAAGATGGTTTTTCAAGTATCGCGTGGAGTAGTCCACAAGGATGTGACAACGGTGATACAAATACAAAACAAAGGTGGTCTATCTAGTATCCTGCGGAGTAGTCCACAGGGATGAGACATCGGTGATAAGAAATACAACACATCTTCAACAATATAAGTACTAAAATAACCTAATTAGTTCAACTATCTTAGTACAGGTTAAGAAAACATGCATTACAAATGTTTAAAGAGCAGTCTTACAAATATCTATAAAACATGTGTGAAAACGCGTTGGCCTTATCAAGCTTATGAATTAAGAAAAAGTCCCAAGACACATCTGTACACCATACATTACTAGTCCTAGTAGTGGGACATTGGAGGTACTCCTCGCTCCTCAAAGAACACACTACAAACTCTCAAGACTATGTGGGAGGAGCCAAGGTGAAAATTCCCTGCTCATACAATGGGAGGGGTATATATAGCCAAGGGTAATGCTTGACCCTTGTGACTCTTGGAACACCCTCGTCACTGTTCAAGTTCCCATGAATTTTCAACTGACATGACTCTTCGACTTCTTGTGTGTTTCCATTGGACTTCACTTTACATTACATTTAGTTGCAACATATATGACCCATAGTGGTGATGTGGCCGAGAAATCTCATGACACAACTTAACATGACAATGTTGACTATGATGTCCGTGTCAAGCTGTTGCGTTGTTGAGTGATGGATGTACTCTTGGTGTGCTTTGTATTTTCCTCTACATGGCATAGTGCTGCGGGTCTTTGATGTTCTTGGTCTTTCTTAATGGTTCAATGCATGTGTTTCTTTCGCTTGTTTCTTGATATGCTTGGTACGTTCATCTAACTACAAGCAAGTATTCTAGCATGTGCACCCCTTCTTCATCCCGTTCGGCATATCACCATGATCTACTAGTGTACATGTTCCTTCAATTCACTCATGACAGGATGCCATCAAATCCAAAACTTCCTAGTCTAACATGATGCATTGTTCTCATGTTCCGGGTGATAGGGAGGGAGGACAAATCATTGAGACAACGCAGAGCGCAACTCAGGCTGGAATGAGGAATTCACGGAGGACAACCTACATTGCCGAGAAATAATGCGTAGTGACCATTGGTAGACATAATTGTGCACTGAAGGACACTAGTGGAAGTTCCAATGTGGGACCTTGAGGGGGGCACTTCTGTGCAGTTCGTGGAGGGAAGACAAGACAAGACTGCATGGAATAGCTAGGCAGTTTTACGTAGTCTCCAAACAGAAGATAGAGCAGGCCTGTAGAGGGCAAAGTGGGTAGTTCTGTATTGTTTCTAAGAGCAGTGCAGGATAGGGTTGCAAGGGACCTACTGATTATGACTACACAATTTCTTAGATCAGTGCAGGACAACCAACAAAGGGTCAACTAGACATGTCTACGCAAGTTTGGAGAACATTGTAGAGAAAGGCAGCAGAGGACTAGCTGGGCATGTCGGTGTATTTTTGGAGAATAGTGCAGACCCGGGTCTCAGAGTAGTGCAGGATTTTGACAGACAAGAAGGAGGCTTGATGAATGTGCTTGAGAAATGAGCAGTTTATCTTGGACATGGAGGCAGTTTTCTGCACAGTTCTGGGAGGAAGACATGCTACTCACCTCCAGGATTGCACAATGCATCTGACTTGGGGGACAACCTCAAGCACTGTGCAATTTTGGGCAGTAGAGTAGGGTCAGTGAGGGCTGAGACTGTGTAGTGTAGCTCAGTTGGGGTCTAGTGGAAGAGGGTTGTTTGGTCGGACAAATTTTCAGGAAAATGGTTGCGTTGAAAGCAAGTGAACTTGTGCAGACTTGACATTGTGAACACACACTTAGCATATTTCAACAATGAGATAACATAGACCACCACGACAACAAGACAAAACATGTCCTTGGTGAGATTATCTTAGAGCTGAGAGTGACAAGCGTGACACTTAAGATAGATCTTCGGACGATCGTGATGAAACTCGCGCGACAGTGATTACAACTTTGTCTGTGAGTAGGACAGATATTTACATAGTGAAGACAACCCAAACACACAAGGAAAAACATTCAAACTCAACAGAACAAGATCACAAGCATGACAAAGCAATCAATATGCCAAAAGATGACCATTGGTCAAAGAAGCAAAAGGGTGAAAAGACTTCACAAGAGCTTATGGGGTGAGCTCGACTGTTTGCAACAATCAAAGGAAAAACCAAGGAAGCCTCTGAAATTTGGATGCAAGACAAAATTTTGGAGGGTGTTGCAGCCGCTACAATAGGCAGTTGACCTAGAAAAGATTTTAAGCAATCACGGAGTGGCCTACTCCTCAGAATGTGCATGAAGTAAGATTTTTTATGGGATTAGCCAATTACTATCAGAGGCTTGTCTAAAATTTCTCCAAGATTGTTTACCCAATCACAACATTTCAAAGGAAAGGAATTAAATTCCTATGGATAGTTGAATGTGTTGCAAGTTCTGAGCAACTGAATCATTTGCATGCTCATGCACCAGTGCTAAGGATAACAGACCCAGATAAAGAATTTGTAGTGTGCACCAATGCTTGCAAAGAAGGGATGGACGAAGTCCTTATGCAAGAGGGCCAAGAGGTCTGCTATGAATCTAGAAAATTGAATGAGCACGAGCAAAATTGCCTGAATCACCATTTAGAATTGGCTGCCATTTTTCATGCATTGAAAATATGGATACATTGTCTCCTCGGAAGGAAGTTCACTTTAATGATAGATCATGGGCGTGTGAAGTATTTATTTGACCAACCAAATTTAAATTCTTGACAAGCTAGGTGCTAACCTTAATTAGCGAACTTCATTTTGAAATTGAATATATAAAGGGCATAAAGAAAATAGTTGCCGATGCACTCAATAGGAGGTTACAACTAACT
>APFE030213926.1:12797-55240 GCA_000404065.3 Pinus taeda | reverse complement strand
CAGTGCTCGCGTTTCCAGATTTACAACAACCATTTGAGGTCGAGACAGATGCCTCTGACTATGCTGTTGGGGCAGTCCTTACTCAACATGGACATCCAGTGGCATATCACAGTGAAACACTTTCAGACACAGTCCGGAAGTACCCCCCTTATGATAAGGAGATGTATTCCATTGTACAGGCCTGCCGACAATGGAAGCATTACATTTTGGGGAAGGAAACGGTCATCCACACAGACCACCGACCTCTGCAGTTCATACAGACCCAAGGGAAATTGCAGAATGATCGCCATCAGAAGTGATCTACATACCTGCAACAGTTTCACTTGAATATCAAGTATAAAAAGGGCAGCACCAATAATGTTGCAGATTGCCTCAGTCGACCACCGATCATGGCGCTAACCACCGTGCTCAACTCTTGCGGGCATGAGACTTCTGATTGGCCACTTCTCTACAAAAGCGACCCAGAATTCGGCCACACATACCAGACACTCTTGGAGGGTCGGCAGGTTGCAGATTTCACCTCCAGGATGCCCTATTATGCCACCTCGGTCACCTTTGTGTTCCTTCAAGCGAGCGTGCCAAGATGATTTGGGAAGCACACTACAGTCGGGCTGCTGGGCATTTCGGGGTCGAGAAAACAGTGGCAGTACTGAAAAATTATTTCTATTGGCCGAATCTTCGACAGGATGTTGGGAAGTACATCCGATCATGTACTGCCTGTGCCATTGCCAAACCGACCATTAAGAAGCAAGGCTTATATACCCCGTTGCCTACCCTAGTCGACCTTGGGAATCCATCTCCATGGATTACATGTCAGGCCTTCCTTCCACTAAGCATGGAAATGACTGTGTTTTTTTGGTCGTTGACAGGTTCTCAAAGATGGCCATTATGATGGCCTGCAAGAAGAATATCACAGCAGAGCCACTGCTAAACTCTTCTTTGAACGAGTGTGGGTGCACTTTGGGATCCCACAGTCTATCATCTTAGATCGGGACAGTCGGTTTCTCAGCACATTTTGGTCCAGTCTCTGGTCGATGCTGGACACCAAACTCACGAAGTCCACGGCCTTCCATCCTCAAACTGATGGCCAGACAGAGGTTGTCAATAGGATGATTGTGCACATTCTGCGCATGTATAACTCAAAGCATCCACGCACATGGGACGAGAGCCTCCCCTATGTTCAGCACAGCTACAACCGAGCTCTTCACAGCTCCATTGGCCATAGCCCTTTTCAGGTGGGTTTGGGGTTCCAGCCACTATGCCCCATTGATGTGGCCATGCCACTTGCAGCTACTCACATGAATTCAGCTCATGTCCAGTCCGAAACAGATAAGGCCACCAGCTTCATTGAGCGCATCCAACATATTCGCCAGCAGGTCCATGACATTCTTGAGAAATCAAATGCCAAGTACAAGCAGCGACATGATCAACATCGGGTGCCACACAATTTTCAGGTGGGCGACAAAGTCTGGTTGCATTTGCAAAAGGAACGCCTTACTGGAGCCTATAGGAAATTAAGACCACTCTGATATGGTCCTTACACCATTACTAAGGCTATGGGAGACAATGCATTTGAGCTCAGCATTCCCCCATTCCTTGGCCTGCACCCAGTGTTCAATGTAGACCGCCTGCGGCCATACTTTCCACCATTACTAGACACATCCGACATTGCAGAACAGCTCCAACCCACAAAATTAAATCCAGATTGCATGGAACAAGCTGCAACTGATCGGATCATGGACACACAGATCAAGAACACTCGCCAACAGAATATCCAACTGTATCGAGTTGTCAAAGCAGGCCAACTCCTTCAGCAGGGCAAGTGGTTCACCAGGGAACAGGTTTAGCAGAAGTTTCCTCATCTCATGGGGGAGCTCAACGCAATGGGGACCATTGCTTCCTAAGGGGGGAGGAATGATCCAGGTGGATATTGGTGGCCACCTGCCAAGTCCACCTGGACCCCCACCATTGTCTTCTCAGCATTTTCAGTTTCCTTAATTGTAGCACAAATTACTATTTTTAGCAGTGTTTCGAGTCCTGAACTTCCGGAGCCGTTTTGAGGCCCTAAACGACGTTTTTTAGGAATCCAGGGGCAACACGGTCCATGGAACATGGACCTGTGTTGCTGTTCCAACAATGATAGTGCTCGAATAGATCTTTCTAATGAGCTATTTTATGCGTCAAACGGAGATCATATGCTAAAGTTACGACCCCGGGAAGTTGATGTACCAACTTACCCCCAAACGAGGCCCACAGTTTGGCGTTTCATCTCCTAGGGTTAGGTTTTGGAATGTGAAGGTTTTTTCATTGTTTCTCAACAATAAATAGGCCTTTGAGCCTCATTGTAACATAGTTCAGAAGCATGTAGCCATCACATCTCTTCTCAGAGATAAGCTACCATCGCCCTAGCTAGTTTGTTTCCATTTCTGATTGTAAGCATATTTCAGTATTTTCCATTAATGAAATGAAGTATTATTTCCGCTGCATATTTTTGTATATGGTTAACTCTGTAATTTGTTGCGTTCCTGTTTAAATCCGGATCAAACAATATTATTATTCATAAGAATATTAATAGTATTGGGAAAAATCATGTTAGTAATTTTATTCAACTTTTAGGCTTTAAGTTTTATTGCTTTATAATTTTAATATTTTAATTTTATTATATTTTATGTTTTTAACATATTATTAGTATTGTTTAAATTTGAAGTTTAATATTATATTATTACATATTGATTTTATTTTATATGAATATCAGTGTCTATATCGATGTTAAATGATATGAATATTACGTGAATATTCATTATTAAATTAATTTAATATATAATTATATATTTTAATATTTAATATTGGGTTATCTTAAGTTGACATTTATGGCATATATAATCATTTATAATATGGTTGTTTAGTTAACAATTATAGTTGGATCTCTTTATTCTCAATTTATTATAATATAATATTAATTTAGTCTAATTTCTCTTTCTTTTCTATATTATTTTTCTTTCCCAAATATACGATTTTTTTTGTTAGTTTCCATAACTAACTAGTTTTTTTTAATATTTTCTTATTAGACAATATAATGACCAAATACTTTCACTTAACGTTCGTATTCAATTAAACATAATTTTTTTTATTAATCTTATTTTTATAACATTTATCTCTCGAACATGATGCATCTCTTCTATTTATACCTAAGGATAGATCTATTTTTTCATCTTTGTCCTAAGGATGAACCACATTAGATAGTTCAAAACATCGACCAACAACTAATGATTTTATTAATCCAAAAGAAATTCTCAAAAAATAATATGGATCACAGAAGTTTGAAATCAAAGGTTGTTGAAAGTGATTGTATGTTGTTTTGGTGAGTGACTGAGGAGTAAAATTTATTTGTTTATGTATGGAAGTGTCCTTCATGATTTTAGTATGAAGATTTTATGAAATATTAATCATTGAGGACAAGTAAGTTGCATATTGCAAGGAAATGGTTGTAGCTCCTTCAAGTAGCTACTGGTAAATACTTAGGGGTTGGAGCTCCTTTCAATTGTAGATGGTAAACTTAGGGTTTGTAGCTCCTTTTAGTTGTAGCTGATAAATTATGTAGTAGTTTCTTCCTTCTGGTTGTAGCAAGAGAACATTGCAACAACAAGTAGAAGCTTGCCTTTGGGAAGCAAATGGAATATAGTTTGAAGAATTTTTGTACTATTTGTGATACTTATGTTGATTCCTGTTATGCTCATCTGAATTAATTTTTTATGTATTCATTGGTGTCCTAGTATCTTGTAAAAGTAAAAGAAAGTTGTAAAATTCCTACAATATTGATTCACTTGCCCTCTTAGTATTGTCCTAGTTTCTAACAAAATCCTTATGAACTGGCATATAAACGATCTTCTCATCTACATCCAAGTTTCTTTCAACCAAGTTTCTCAAATCAATGGCCATGAGATTATGTTTCTTATTATCTTTATTTTGTTTCTTTAGGTTAAGCTCTGGATTCAACTTTGAACACTTCTCCTCTATGTGACCATCAATATTACAGTGGTTGCAATGGTTGTTGGGATCCTTGCACTAGTGTGATATGACTATTCTACTTTTATCTTTTCCTCCTTTCCAATTCTTATTCCCATCCTTAAAAGCATATTGTTTCTATTTTTTCTTTGATCCACTTGATTTCCCTTTCTCCAAGCCTATGTTCTCCAGGTATTATGTCTATACATAATCCTCATCCACCAATATAGGCTTAAACAACATAACTTACTTATGTAGATGGTTGTGTAGATGCCATATACTTAAGGAGTACATATAGGTTATTTTAGGAGATATCTAGCATTATGACCCTCTTTCCAAACTTTGTGGTGTACTACTATAGACCTTGCCCTTGCTTCTTCCTAAAGTATTTATGCTAGATCCCCTTGTCCTCTACATACACGATATGGTAAAATTGTAACATTATGATGATTTTAAATTCCTCCCACTTAGTCACTGGATGATCTCCATCCAACCTTAGTGTATCCATGTGTCTTTCCCACTAGGTCATGGCATGGCCCTCTAATTTCAACTATGCAAATGAAACTTTGTTCCTCTTCTATACGATGAACTCAAAAATAAACTCCTAATTGCTCTGACTAGTGGTTTAGCTTTAGAGCATCAATATCCCCTTGGTACAACTTGATGTCAACCTTCATTTACATTTTGAATAGGGATTATGAATGGTTCTTGACACTCAAACTGGGTTGATTTCCTTTAGGTCCTTTCTTCACCTGGTTGCCTATTTCTTCATAATCTCTTGATCTCCAAGGTAATTTTACCTTTGCATTAGAACCCCCATCTTCTATGAATAACCTAAGATTACTACTCATATCTAACATAAAGAGATTCACATTTTAGCTTGTATCGGTAACTTATGCTTCCCACTACAGAAACATATACTTTGTAGGATCATGAGGGTTATTCACAAATTCATCCATTGTGACTAGGGTTTTTTGAGTTTTTGCTTAGATGATCTAAATTCTCAATAAATATCTACAATATACCTAAAGAAACTTGCTCTAATGTCAATATCATCTGTAAACTTCCATGGATATTTATTGTAGATTTCATTACAATAGGTTTGATAAAATAGTATTTTAAAATATGAAATCTACTCTATTAAGGTTTATTTCTCTTTAGATTTATGGATATGTAGATTAATTTTTATTTTTTATGTGATGGGACTCTCAATTAGACATAAATTAAGGCTCATGTTACCATCCTTCAACACATTAAACCTCACTTTTTGTATTAGATAATGTATTTTTAACTTTAATATGTTCATTAGGAAGGTTTATGGATAATTGCATATTTGTGCCTAATATTATTTACTTTTGTGGAATATTATGAGAATATTGGGCATATTATGGAGATTTGGAGGAGGAGATAATCTCGGGACTTGCTTCCTATTATAGGAGGATAAATATTAAATAATAAATAAACAATATATTATGGAATTATGGCATAGATTGTGGAGCTCCAATGATTGAGAAAATCTAGGAATGTGTTCCCTATCATTTAATGCAGATTCCTAGTATTGGGAAGTAGATCCACTAGTCAAGGGATTTTGGTGGGGAAGCTTCCTCCTTTCATGGGGAATGATTCCTAATCATTTTGTTTAATTACCAAGTCGAATTTTCCTCTAGGTGGATTTTTATTAGTCTTCTTGTGGAGAGAACTTGTATTTTTGTAGCTCCATTGTCATTTTTTAGCATGGGTTAATAGAGATATTTTTGAGTAATTCCACTTGGAATGGAGACCCAAGACATCCTAGTCAATACAAAAATTTTTCCTCTAATTTGGATTTTATTTGGCTGGTCATTCGATGAATTATAACTCCATAACGCAAATCTATTGTTTCATGTAGTAGCCTTCCAACATGCATATACTTGCCCAGATTCACTCAAGAAGATTGGTTATTGTCCCTTAGGGTTGAATAAAGACCCCTAGGCTCTAAATCAATGATTAAGGAATACCAAATATCACTTAGGACTCGCCTCTTTACCCATCCAAAACATTTCATCGATTTGGGTTAATGGACAAATTTATGAATTGGATAATACAACGATGATTTTCTTGATTGCCACATCTAATAAACTTTGTTAATGGATCTAAAATTTTTGAAATGCAATGGTTGAAATTTAACTTTAATTTATGCAATTAGAATAGGTTTATTTCGATGTATTTTCTTTCTTGCAATACGTTAAGGTTTCCATTTTGAGCATTTAATTTTTTGCAATTAGTTTAGGATTTGATTTCAATACATGCACTCCATTACATCATGACAACAAAGGAAGGATGCATTTTATGTTGCAAATATAGTGCCGCTACCTCTTAAGTTTGTATGAACCTCGGGTTGATAATTAAAGTTGGTAGCCTTGGGAGTTGCAACATTCTTGCTGCAATGTCGATGGTCATTACCTTTTGGCGCCGAATCATGGAGGTGTCAAAGTATGCATTGTTTTCTTCCCTATTAGATTAATTTATTTTTACTTCTTTCAAAATCAAAAACAGATTTTCATTAGGGATATTTCGTTTCAAAAACATAAAAATGCATTGCATTAGTGTTTTCATTCAATCATAAAAGAAAAATTCTCCAATACCAACCCACCCCAATTTGATCACGTGGTGTAGTAAGAGCCACATCACCATTCATTTTTCCAGGTAGAAGAAGAAGAGGTGATAGAGAAGGTAGAAGAAATGGATGGAGATGATGACAATAAAGAAGATCCTCTTGGATTTCCCATTCAAGATATTGATGTCACTATGCATATGAAGAACATCCCTCCATATTTTCTTCCAAACTTTCATGGTCTAAGGTCAGAGGATCCGGAAACCTTTCTCTTTGAATCTTAAATTGTTTGTAAATCTTATGGTTACTTATTAAAAACTCCGAAATTGAGATTGTTTCCAACAACATTGAAGGATAGAGTTCTTAAATGGTTCATGAGTTTAGGGAATAATTCAATAAGATCATGGAACGATATGCAAAGGATATTTCAAGAAAAGTATAAAGACCATGGTATTAAGGAATAAATATTTAGAATGAATCAAAAAGAAGATGAGAGTCTAGAGGATCATAGAGAGGTTCATGTATAATATTAAGAGGGAAAAACTACATCATTTAGGATCTGACACGCTAAAGACCCTCTTACTTAGAACAATTAGGGATGAGTGGATTGATCTCCTTGATCTCATGAGTAGAGATGATGCATACCAATTATCATTTAAACGAATCTGTGAAACATGAAAATACATATCAAGAGGAAGGGCAAGAGTAAGTCAATCAACATCAAGATCAGTAAGTCATGTCAAACTTGGAATTTCTCTTCCTTTTCTCAGATGCTCCAGAAGGACCAAGGCCGTGAAAATCCATCACCCTCATATATTTCCATCATCCACTCATCATTCCCAAGATTTTACCACTCAATTTCCTTGTTGTCCTCAAATACCTCAGGAATGCTCTTTTTTACTACATGGAACAGAAATACATAGAGCATAAATTTATTTTTGTCATATCTTGAAAACCATGTATCCATTTGCCAAGATGTTTAAGGTGGAGATTCATATGGATGATGGTAACATTCTCAAGTGATTTCAAGAAATTCCAGTGCACAATTTTCAAGAAATCAGGCTCCATCACCTACAACCATTTTTTAATTTTCTCAGTATTCGTGCATCCATTTAAAAAATTGTTTCATGGGGAGATGCATAAGGATTATGGTAACATGCCCAGGAAATTTCAAAAAGTTCCAGTGCATGGTTTCCAAGAAATTGGCCTCCATCAACATCATGTATTTTTATTTTTTCTTGAGATTCATGCATCCATTGACCAAAATTGTTTTATGGGGAGGTGCATAAGGAGGATGGCAACATGCTCATAAAATTTTAGGTAAATCATTTCTACTATTTGGGAGTTATGGACAAAGAAAGGAAAATATATTGTTTCATGTAGTACTACTACAAGCTGTCCTAGTTATACTACTAGATGCCCTATTTAACTAGAGGAAATCTTAGGAGATGGTAGGGAAGGTGAAGTAAAGTGTGGGAAAGGTGTATAATAGTGGAATAAGGTATAGGGAAGGTGAACATTACCGATGGAAAAACCCATCACTCCAAGAAGGCCATATTTGATTAGGATATATTGCTCATGGTAACTAGAAGACATATTTTTAGAATCACCAAGCTATGAAGACTTGTGCAGAAGAAAAAAAGGAAATTATCACCTCCAGAGGACCATGGATCAATCATCAAATCAGAAGCAACATGGATGTCTCTCCAACAACCATCAGTAGGTATAGGTATGAAATATTCTTGACCTCTTTTCTTGAGCATATTATAGTTAGAAATTTGTTGTCAATGCATGTGAAATGAGGTTTTATAAGCTAAGGTTGGGTAAACAGTATCAACTTCCTTCAACTAGCTAATTGCATCTCACTCCTTCACTTGTGCAATGTGGAAAAGTCAAATTTGGAAGGGTGATGATTTCGAGGAATGGGGACAACAATGAAAAGAAGAAATTTCTGCAAAGGGCAAGTCACCAAAGCACTCCAACCCCTCCATCCACTTCATATCCACTATCTACCCATGATTCACCCATCCCATTTCAGAAGGAAAAAATTAATATTTTTCAAGAACAAACCCTACACTCTATCTTACCCTGAAAATTTATTGAAAAAAAAAATAGAGCATCCTCTCCATTTTCACAAACCTACACTACTCCCTCTGATCCCTAGCATCATCCTCCAACCCCTCTACATCATTTTGCATCACTCCCATACAATTAGAAGACTCTGAAGGAAGAAGGAATGACTGCTACAGGAAGGCAGAATGTTGCTACAAGAAGGAAGAAATGAACAAATTATGCTAAAACCCAAAATGGCAGTGCCTAAGAGAAACCTAATAAAAAAAAGAGAACTCCAAGGCCATTGGGAAATCATCTAGGCCAAAAAAGAGAAGAAAAAAGCAATAAAAGGAAATAAGGCATTCGCCATGAAAACATAACTCAAACTGTAGTTATGAAAAGAGGCTTTCCACGAGGTCTCTAATTTCTTTCTAGCTTTTTTCCAAGGCCTAAAAGATGTTATAGAAATTGGAGAAAGGCATGGAAGTAAAGTTGAGGGCCTACCCTAGGCTTAGACAATCATTTTTGCTCAAAACATGTTTAAACAGGGTTTCTTGTAGTACTACAGGAACTATTGTACAGTTTCTTGTAGTACTATAAGAACTGCTATAGGGTTTCCTGTATTTTTTACAAGAATTACTATAGGATGCCCTAGTTCTCATGTAAAGGAATTTTGAAGGTTTGAAAGGTGTATAAATGGTGGAACAAGGTAGCAGAAGGTTGGAAAAGAATGTGGAATACCTTGCCAAACTAAAAAATATTCAAGAACCCATCTTGAATAAGGCGAAGAAGGTAGGCTAATGGTCTCAAGAAACACCTTGATTTTTTCTATGCACAAACAATTTTGGAAAAATGAGTGAAAATGAAATGAATGTTTCAAGGGACAAGATATGAATGAAATGGATCTACAAGCCAATAGAGTTCACTTGGAAAGAGGAAAGTTATGTTTTTTGTTTGAAAGACTGTTAAACAATCATGAGAAGATCAACTGCATTTTTGGGCTTGTCCTTGCATAACTTACAACCAATATTCTTAACAGAAACGATATAGAAATGCACAAGAGAGAGGCCAACAGGGCCATGAATGAGGCACAATGAAGTCACTAAGTTTCTCAGAGGATGAGCAACACTTTCAGCAGGAGATATGATGGGCCTCTAAATTAGACATAAATTAAGGCCCATTTGACTATCCTTTAGCACATTAAACCTATCTTTTTAAATTAGATAATATATTTTTAACTTTAACATATTCATTAGGAAGTTTTATGGATAATTTAATATTTCTGCCTAATATTATTTATTTTTGTGGAATATTATGATAATATTGGGTAGATTATGGAGATTTGGAGGATGAGATTATAATATAGGGACCCCACTACAGGAGGATCAATATTAAATAACAAATCAACAAGATATTATGGAATTTTGGCACAGGTTGTGGAGCTCTAATGATTGAGAAAATCTAGGAATGTGTTCCCTGTCATTTAATTCAGATTCCTACTATTGGGAATTAGATCCACTAATCAAGGAATTTTGGTGGAGAAAGCTTCCTTTTTTCATAGGGATTTATTCCTAATAATTTTGTATAAGTACCAAGTCGAATTTTCATATAGGTGGATTTTTATTAGTCTTCTTGTGGAGAGAACTCGTATTTTTGTAGCTCCATTGTCATTTCTTGCAAGGATGTAATCGTATTGATGGAAATAATGAAGATTGGTGTCATGTTCAACTTCTAAACCTTGGTCTCCTTCACAGGACTATGATTTTTCTTGGGCAGGGGCATCCTAGGAGCCTCAAAGCCCTTTCTTATCATTTACTTGTCTTCCTTTCACTTCTTATTCACATGTATCTCTTGTTCTTGTTTTTATTTATTTATGCATTTAGTGTTAATGATTTCTTGTTGTAGGTTTTGGCTAAATAGTTGAAGTAAGCTCTTTTGTAGGATCACAAGAATCATTTAATCCTTGGAACAAATTTGTAATTTCATAGTAATCATTGAGCTTCTTGGATTAGTTTGCTTATTCCCAAATCTAGATTTCTGGAAGTCCTTTATGGCAAATAAAAATAATTTCTACTATTTTTTAGAGCATGATAATGAGCTTCAATCAAGTTGATTCCACTTGCATTAGATCACAAAAACTTCTAGTTAATAAAAATAATCACCCCATTTCATTTTCACTAGATTAGGTTAGGCATTTGATAGCTTTACTAGCTCACTAGTTCTCGAGTTTCTGGATTTTAGACTAGTAATTTTCAGCCATTTTTTAGCATGGGTTAACCAAGGTATTTTTGAGTGATTCCACTTGGAATGGAGACCTAAGAAATCCTAGTCAATATTTTTTTCCCCATAAAATTTGGATTTGATTTGGTTGGTCATTCGATGAATTATAACTCCCTATAGAAAATCTGATGTTTCCTGTAGTAGCACTAAAGGAAACCTTGTAGTAGCCTTCCAACATGCATATACTTGCCTAGATTCGCTCAAGAATATTTGGTATTTTCCCTTAGGGTTGAATCAATACCCCTAGGCTCTAAATGAATTATTAGGGAAGGATAAAGATCACTTAGGACTCACCTCTTTACCCATGCAAAACATTTCAATGATTTGGGTTAATGGACAAATTTAGGTATTTGATAATTGTGGTGAAGTAAAATCATAAGTGGGGACACAAACAAATTTCTCTAGCCCGATAATGGGTCTAGCCACAATCGATACATTCTATGGAATATTTCCTTAGGTTAAAACCAATTAAGAGGGCCTACCTCTTAGTACGCTTATCCCGTTTGATGATTTCCTTGCTTTCTCGCTCCAGCTGTCTCTCGCTTCTTTCTTCAAACACCTGAAACAAGTAAACAACAACAAACGACAACCGTGATAATAGACAAATTGTAATTCAACCTACTTAACAAGTCAAGAAACCTTAAGCCATGAATATTTAAGATGGAAAATCATGTAGGAAATCAATTGATAGTTTCTTGCATATATATATTGAATCAACAATAGATTACAACCATTGCCTTCACGTTGTTATTCTCCTTTGAGAAGACCAGATTCCCACACACTTCTGCTAGCATTCCATGATGGACTCAACAACAATAGTTTCAAGGCTCTTCCCTTTAGGCTTCACTCCAAACCAAATCACACTTCTCTCTCACACAACTAAAGAGCTACAAGTACAAATAGCTTGTTGTTTACTCCAAACTTAATTAGCACTAGCACACCAACATTAACACTAGCTTGTGCTTAGGAAAAATGGAGGTTTATATAAGATGAATGGATGGGAGATGGGTCCTGTTCCCATGGGAGAAGGTCTTATCCCTTGATGTATTTCCATCGTTATAAGGGAAAGGAGCCCAAACTGACATCCTCAACCCCATCCAACCAAACCATTTACCAGACTTCCGTTAGGAAGCTTATAGAGCTGGAAGCTTCCACTCTTTATTTAAAAAAATTTCCATAAGAGGATCGGTGCAACTAAAATAAAGCTTAGTCACTTTGGTCGGCGCTATGGACAAAGTTAATCCTTGGATATCGGCTCAAGGACGACAAGGGCTATTAGCGCCGGTCTTGTGAACTGGGAAAAACAAAAGTTTCAGGGGAAATGGTGCAAAAGCGAATTTATCTGCTCATGAAGAAGGGCACAATGAGGGTTTATTCATGAAGGGTAAGCATATAGGGTTCACTGTAGAAGTCCTCTAGGATCAAGGAACGAGGATTATAGGGGCAGTGACAAAATTTTGTGTAATAGATGGCCCCTAAAGTGTGAAGGCCGAACTAGAGTGAGGGACGAAATGCTTTATAAATCAGTGTAGGGAATCATGGTCTACCATCGAAAAACCTACAAGAAAGTACAGATACATATAAATAAATGAGAACTCTGTCAAATGATACATGATTCATGGTATGGACTCAACCATCTAGAGAATTATCATGTAAATGGATCAAAGTATGGGCACAACAATTCGTCAAAGAGGACCATCATGAAACCATGGTATGGTCACAACCATCCAAATATGAGAGGGATCACATATGATAACTCATGGTATGGTTGCAACCATCCATCTGAAAGATACATGTAAATCAACATAACCATGTCACATCACTTTGCAACATGGACTTGTGTGAGCTGAGTCCAGAGTCTTGCGCTCCAACATGACCAAACCAAAGTACGAATTCTAACATGTGAATAGATGTGTTGATGTCGAACATGCTTGAAAGTCACTTAATTACCAGTGAATGATGTAAAATGTTAATAAGTGCAAGAGAAACCACTAATAATGGTAATGGTCCTCCAAGTACTAGCAACACAATCTACAGAATGTGAATAGAGGAACTAAAGTTGAACACTCATGAAATCACTCAATCGAAAGCCAATGATGTGAACTTATCCTCGAGTGAGAAGAACTTGCCATTATGGCATGCAAGATCTAAGGTACTGGAAAGGAGTCTCTCGATCGACTTCCCAGATAATGAGCTGAAGTCGACGGGAAACGACTGTGTCGAAGGAGGGCCATAATGTTTGCCACATCATCGACAGGAGACGAAAGGATGCAAAATGATTTTGGATGATGCAGAGAATCAAAGGTAAGTGTAACTGCAGAAGGATAACTATTGAATATATTGGGAACACGACTGGAAGTTTGGTAGCTTTTGGATCCATAAGATCAATGGTCATGATGACGTGGCAGAGATCAAATGGAAGGCAAAAATGAATGGCCCAACCTAGGAAGGTCAACGATACAAAGGAGGATATCCCAACCCGACAAGAAGTAGAAAGTGTCATGTTCAAGAGTGAACTGCTGACACAAATGATTAGATTTCCAATTCCCCCCCACCATTTCTGGTAGGTACCCCAATTAGTTTTTAATAGCAAGCTTGAAGGGTATATCATATGCTTGCACTGTAAGTTTATCCTTCGGACAAATCTAGCCTAGTAAGTTTAACGAGCCCTAGGAAGGAGAAGCTCATGTTTGTCATGATGATGAATCTCATGTCGTTTAATATTTTAATGAGTCTGACAAAGGTGTAACTCAATATCTTTTTCATGTTTAGAGAGTTTGAAAAAGACACGTAAAAGAAAACTCCACATGGTCCCTTTTCGTATATTTGTGTCTCTCAAGCCCGAAAAAGTAGAAAATGATACTTGAGAGAACCGCTTGACCATTTTAGTCAAGGAGTGCCTTTTTCATAAATAGTTCATCCCACCCCGAAAAAGCGGTAAACTTATATTGGGCATGTGATGTTTTGCATCCATCTGTTAACGAGTTTGAAATGACAAGGGCTTGGCCATTTTTTTTCTTTTAAAGGGTCAGAAAAGAGCATGAAAGTGGACCCCCCATTGTATTCTCTTTTATGAGTCAAAGGGGAAAAATTCTCACCAATCCTCTCATATGAGATTAACGAGTTGAGAAAAGCACTGAAACGTGACTGGTCATCATCGTTGAACATCCATCACATGTCGCTGCACAAAAAGGTATAGTGCATTATCTAGTTCTTGAGGCAAAATAGGTTAAAATATTTACAAAAACTAGATATTTTCATGAAAGAGTGAATAAAAAGGAGAAAAGTAAATATATTTTTACCATTTACCATTTGACCTTGCTGTGAAGACTTTTACTCACTCTTTCCCTAATTGTTCCAGAGCAGATTGCGGGAGATCCGGGAGTTCATTCACCGAGCCACTAGTTACAGATAAGAGCCAAAGGCCTGAGCTCCATTTTCATGTCTTTTATTCTTGTTTTAAACTATTTTTTTGTTTTTTGAGGGAGGTTTTGAAAAAAAAAATCTCTCC
Source organism: Pinus taeda (assembly GCA_000404065.3). NCBI lineage: Eukaryota > Viridiplantae > Streptophyta > Pinopsida > Pinales > Pinaceae > Pinus > Pinus taeda. Next base: position 40,799 of record APFE030213926.1, on the reverse strand, counting down.
CAGTTGGTGTGACTTCTGGGCATGGAATCGTGGTCACCGAGGGTGATTAAAAAAGTCTTTCATGTTGTCGCCACAACTATTTTTAAAATAGGTGTCGGCACCATGAATAGGAAAAAAGCCTATTTCCTCAAAAAATCACCATTAAAACTTGAATTTTATGGGCCAATCATGGTTGTTGACTCAAATTAATGGCTATTGCAGGAAAGAATCACCAAAAAATGGTGGACTGGAAAGAATGGGAACATGAAGATGTGGACACCCAGGGACTGAATGATCCGAATTGCCTGGAAGCTTTGAGGGCCTTTGGGATCCTCAAATTATTTCTCATGCTAGGGATGCGGGCCCAACTCGAGTTTGTTTGGTACCTGATTAGTCTTTGGGACATAAATCGGGAAATATTTGTTATTGGTGACTAGGAGTTGGAGTTGGAAACTTCAGATGTATATTTCATCACTAGATTGTCCCGAAGAGGGGAACCAATCAACTTGTATGGGTCACGACTGATTGGGGTAAGCATATTCTCATTTCTTGCTAAAACACTACCCTGAGGTCCTGAAATCCAAGAGTGGGAAGGTTGAGATTTCCACTATTTAGGATCTAACACTAAGAGTGCTTTTGTTGACCATCAACAAAGTGGCAGGGTCCCAGGCTGTACACGAGACCAACAAGTCGAAGTTCCTATATGCTATTGACTGTACAACACCTATGATGTTCAATTGGGCAGAGGACATGAAGATCAACATAAAGTGCTAGCTGACCAAAACTAAGGCAGGAAATCTGAAGCAATTTTGCTTCGGATCTGTGCTCATGAACTTTTTCTTGGAACGGGTGCCGCTGTTCTAGAATCAACTGAATGAGGTGGATCCTCCCATGCCATGTGATCCACGGATGGCCCACTAGTTTCATTTGATGCCCAAGATCACTGGGGATCAGCACATGTTGTACAGACCTACATTCTTTTCATGGCTACTGTCCAGCGATAAAAATGTGTCTTTTTAACTCCTAACTACCTTCACATTAATTGTCAACCCAGGGATGAATTTTTATTTCAAGAGTGTACTTAGTCTGAGGCAGCTATTTACTCAAGAGTAATGTTATGAAAGATGTAGTACAGTGCTCAAAATATAAGAGTAAACAAATGCTCAAAATGAGATCTACTTACAGCAAAGCACTTTAAGACTTTAAACCATGCATTCAGAAAACTACAGCAATTTATCACTCATGGATGTAGTAGCAATAACTCATTCCTTGTTTAACTAATATAAATTAAATCAAGCATAAATAAGATCCACAATCTGAGAACTTAGGCAGTGATAGCCAATGTCCTTTACAGTGGTTGATCTCACACACAACACTAAATAAGCAATTGGAAAATGCAAAGAATTAAATCAATCGTATGACTACAAATTAATGAAAATGAGACAATTGTGCTAACTAGAAGAATGTTGAAAGGTAAGCTTAAATAATTGCAGAAAGTAAATGAATAACAACGCTAAGTATTAGAACTGAATAGCCACACTTATATAACTGTAATGAATAGAAAACTGTTAAATTACTGGAGTGATCAGCGTAGCTTTGAAGATGAAATGAACAACTCAACAACATGTTGGCAAAAAGCAGTGATCTCTGTTAATAAGGAAATGAACATCAATTCAATTTAAGTGCAGTATATAAAACAAATCAGTTCATTCAGTCTAGAAATACCAAGCAGTAAAGTTACATGATTACGATAAGTAGAAATAAAATCAAACCATCACACGGTAAAGATCATGAAATAATGGTATAGGAACGTCAAGTGAATCCATCGGGGTTGGGCCCTTAACCACCAGTGATCACTACCGGTAGTGCTTTAGAATATGCAAAGGAATAATAACTCTGCTTATATATTGATCATCAAATCGAACGACATTACATTGAGTTGTGTCTTCTCAACAGCGAGAGTCTGCAAATAAAAATTACGATTCAAAATAATACTCGTTCCATCTCCCTCTCTCCCTATCATATCCTATTTCATGATGAGTAATCCATCATCACTCTTGAATCTCTAATTCTAAGTCCTCAATTCCATCCTACCATAATTCCGAATCCATCCTCCCCCTCTCTGATCTCTGTTTTCATTTAAATAGAGAGAGAGTAGAGAGCGGTTACAATAGAGATAATTACAACATGGTTTCCATTACAAAATTCGATTGTTTCCAACCAATTGATCAACAAGAAGATATATTTCCATCCAGCTTTCAACAAGAGAAAGGCGAATTTGGTCTTTGCAGCTGAGATTTGGAGGATGGTCGCAACAACAAATTTGAGAAAATCGTGCTCAAAGAACCCTGTATTTCTCTCAGTACAAGCTGAATTTGGGCAAACCGTTCTTCACTAAAATTAATTGGGTCCGTTCTAGACAAAACCCATGTTCCAGATTTTCCAAATTCTTCTTCATTTGCTCTGAATCTCAACCGTAAAACTGTCACTTTTTATTCCAATGAATTTCTGAGTTTGGCACATTTAATAGTCAAATCTTCAATCTAAAATTATCTTGGAGGCTAAAAATGGTCAATAATGTTATAACCAATTTATTAAAACTATCATTGATAAAATCATGCATAATCATCAATTTATTAGAAATAAAGGAGAAGAATTAATATTTTTACATAAGAGCATAAATCATTTATAAAATGGATTTAAACGATAAATTATAACAAATGATATAATAGAGAAGAGTAAAAATGGATGAAATAAGTGTTACAAAGTGGTCGTATTCATGGCCCAACATACCCCCACACTGAATATATTGCATGTCCTCATGCAACAAAAAACTTAATATATTGCATGTCCTCGTGCAACCCAAAGACAAAACCCATGTGTTAACCAAGCAATAAAATTTGTTCATCTCAACTCATGAAATGGATAGAACAAATGAATTCTTCCTCAATTAATGAATATTCAATTTTAGAAATCTTGATGAAGGCATAATGATTAGGTTGCAGCAAAATATGATATAAATGACAGCAACCTTCATTAACCATTTTCCCAAAAACTACAAACTAGATTTTGTTAAAATTGTGCAAGTAGATTTCAACTATATTAATGCTTCTATGATCCAAAAATCAGATCGTTTTGATGCACGAATAATGAGATATAAAAAAAATGGCTGTAGGTGAGAATGCATGATTTCTGAAATTTTATGAACCAATTTAACTTGAAATTATCTGGGTTTGTGAATTTTAATGATACATCTGTGTTATCCAGAAATCATAAGAAGTGAGTTTGTAGTTTTAAAAATATTATGGAAATCAATTTCTGCACTGTAATTGTATGCTTTAAATGAGAAATAAAGTAGAAAACATCCATCATGTGTAGCAATTCCTCCCCCTCTCTGAAAAATTGGCATGTCCTCATGCAATACTAGAAAACAAATAGAGGTGGTTGCTACCAGCTATTGAATTCTATGCTTGCTGTAAAACAACATGGAATAAGGGAGGTGTTGAGAATGAATAAGAATATTAATGGATGATAAAGAATATGAATGACATGGTCATAAGAAAGAAATGAATGAAACACTCCCTCAAAATGAAAGATGAGATGTCGCTGAAAAAAAGAGAAGTGTTAAAGAAGTGGAAGGAAGGATGATAAATAATACTCAAAATGGATTTCATTAAATTCTCCTAAATTCGTAATAAATCAGAAAATTATGCTATTTTACCTCAAGTTTTACCTCCAAAAATAAAAAATGGAATGACATATATGGACTGGCATTTGTTGAAGCTGATGTAGGCAGAGTTGGTGCTGAAAGCGATGCAAAAGGTGGAATCCAGGAAAGCACATCATGTCTGAAGAATTGTTCACGTTCGCGAGCCTCTTCTGTTAGTTGCAATAGTGTGGTCATGCTGTGAATAGAGTTTCCCCCCATACTTGTTGTTCTCCTGTAAACAAATCACTATGTTGCATAAAATGTTCTTGAATCCATAGTGTTAGTTTTGAATAGCAATAAATTAAGATGCATGCAAAAATTTCAATCAGAAAAACTGATGTATACATGCAATACTAATATTTTGTCAAATCAACAAGTTATGGCAGAGTGCAGTAATCATATCTCATGCAATCCAATAATGTATACATTCTCCCCTCCAATTGGAAAAGGGATTCCATGAACATAAAGCCTATGAAAAGTGTTATGCTGATGGCAAGCAAGGGAATGAACAATATAGCAATGAATGAAGCGGAGTACACATATCAATGATAGGATAGCGAGAGTTATGGTTATAATGAGAGCAAAGTATGTAAAGATAGTTATGAATAAAATATAGGACGCTTTGTATTGATGATAAGTTATGAAAAAGAAAAAGAACGACAATATGCCAAAAAGATGCTTTACTGATAGTATGCTAGCTGAAAATGACGCGATTGATCATAAAACAATTTCTCATGCATAAAGGTTCAAAATAGGAAAACAATTAAGGAAATAACTTCTCCTATAAAAAAATAAAATAAGAAAAGGGTATTATAGTAGTAATTAGCAATAAGATATAACTTCAATACCATAAGCAGAGCCTCTGCTGCCAGTAGGCATCCATAGCCTCGGCGAGGTTTCTTTTTAACCATATGAGTCAGGATCCTCAATTTATAAATGGAGAGTTCCAGTGTTGTTCTACAGAAGAGATCAATGTGTTGGCATGGTAACTAGATAACCACACTACCATTCACTAGGATGTAGTAAAAGTGATCAGGTTGACTTGTGATGAGATCTTCTATTCCAAGGATAATTTGGTTATCCAATGGATCATAACCCTGGTGTGGTGGCCAGAATGGGAATGTCACTTTGTTACAGCCTTATGAACATGGTAGGCTAGCTCGTAATGAGACCCACTATCCTCCATCTATGAACAAAATTTTGTTGTTATTACACATTTTTATGATAAAAAGAGGGAGGCTCAGTACTCCTTAAGAGCAGGGATGGTGGAAGAAGTTGAACATGTCAATAGAAAAAAAATATACCCATAATCTCATGTATTATAGACAGAGAAGATTATAACCAGGAAGGGTGGAACCAACATGGTATTAAGATGATCAATCAATATCATGTTCAACAGAAAATAATGTAGTAAAGTAGTATATAAATAATTGTGTCCATTCTGAAAATAAGCTATCATCAAGGAGCTATCCTGTTAAAGATCATAACGTGGATGATATTAACTCGCTTCAAAAGAATCCATAATTCTTGTCCTCATAAAAATAGTGTACTTCATGCCATAAAAGGAAATCAGTAAAATGTGATTAAGATGAACTAGGAATAATCGCACAAGAGGAAGGAAGAGTTGCTCTCGAAAATAATCCCAAAGTGTTCCCTCTTTGAAGGAACAGCAAAAACACTAAAAAAAAAAGTGTTGTTCCTTGTAGGGAACAACAAAGGAAATGCACACCAAAAAGCAAAAATACACACAAAAAGTGTGAAAATGCAAATGTCGTTCCTTTGGAAAAATGAACAGCAAAAGCACTCAAAAAAAGTGTTGTTCCTTGTAGGGAACAACAAAGGAAATGCACGCCAAAAAGCAAGAATACACACAAAAAAGTGTGAAAATGCAAATATCATTCCTTTGGAAAAAGGAACAGCAAAAGCTAAAAGTGTTGTTCCTTTAGAAAAGGAACAACAAAAACGTAAGTGTCGTTCCTTTGGAAAAGGAACAACAAAAATCAAAAGTGTCGTTCCTTTGGAAAAGGAACAGCAAAAACGTAAGTGCCGTTTCTTTGGAAAAGGAATAACAAAAATGAAAAGTGTCGTTTCTTTGGAAAAGGAACAACAAAAACGCAAGTGTCGTTCCTTTGGAAAAGGAACAGCAAAAATGAAAAGTGTCGCTCCTTTGGAAAAGGAACAGCAAAAACGCAAGTGTCATTCCTTTGGAAAAGGAACAACAAAAATGAAAAGTGTCGTTCATTTGGAAAAGGAATAGCAAAAACGCAAGTGCCGTTCCTTTGGAAAAGGAACAACAAAAATGAAAAGTGTCATTCCTTTGGAAAAGGAACAGTAAAAACGCAACTACCGTTCCTTTGGAAAAGGAACAGCAAAATGAACCGTGAAAAAGGAACAACAAAATGAACCGTGGAGAAGGAATGACTGACACAAAAGGTTCTGTTATTTTGAAAAAGGAATAGAGAAACGAAAATGTTGTCCCTTTAAAAAAGAACAGCAAAAACAACAAAAGTGCACACAAATGTTGTTCCTTAAGAAAAGGAACAACAAAATGCACAAGCGATAAAATGCAAGCACGCAAAGAATGAATTAGCTGTTCACTATATTAACGCTGAGGATGGGTTACAGTTTGAATGAAGCAACACCTGAAACAAAAAATATAAGAGATATCAGAAAAGAAACAACATTTTATTTAAAAAAATAGTATGTAAATAAGTAAATTAAGTTACAACAACTATGATGTTATGTAAAAAAAATGATCTATTCGAAAAATGTTTTGGCAGCAGTGATAAGACATGAATCTTCAAATGGAAATCAATTCTTCATTTCTTCTATTATGAATCCGTTGAGTAATGAGTAGGATGAAATTCACTTGTTTCATAAAATTTCTTTCAAAAATCACTCGTCCATAAATTGACCTTCTTTATTTTCCCAAGACCTGCAAAAAATGAGTATCTACTTGCAATAAAACATTAAATCATGGAGAAAGAGAGGTGTGCGGGCTCCCCTAATCGAAGAATTATGCAAAAAAACTAACAAGTATTTACTCTGTAAAACATCCAATAACAAAGTAAAATTTATATGTCACTTGCGGGAGAGCAGTGACCAATCATGCTAACCTGCAGTGTTTTAATCACAACTTCTTTGTTTTTCGTCGAAATTGAGTGATTCCAAAGCCAAATGAAAGCTAATTCAAAGGTGTATCTTCAATAGAAATATATTTTAAAAATTCAATGATATGATATGTCAATTTTAGTTAGAACAACCTGCATAATAGAGTCATTTTCGATTACCCGGCTTAGACCAACAGTTGATATTTCAAGCATAAATTTTTCGTTTGACGTCGGATTCGAATTATTCAAATTGGAAATTAAATTATATTCATTTATTTATCTCAAATATAAATATGTTTTGAAGAAAAGAAGAATTGATAGGTCAAATACTATAAAGAACAGTCGGAAAGACAGAGTTTTAAGAGTGCTGATTTACGATAGACAGTCAGTATTTTGATCATAACTTCTCCATACGATATCAAAAATGAGTGATTTCAATTGCATTGTAAACTATATTCATATATTAATCTACCATAGAAACAGGTTTTAAAAATTCATTCATTTAGGTCTCCAAAAACTGACTGTCCCAACTCTATTCCTGAGCTGCCCGCTAGACATCCAGTCAATGTTTTGGTTCTAACCTTTTCGTTTCAAATCCAAATTGAGTGATTCAAATTGGGTTGGAAAGTAGAAATCGAGGGATACTTAGGATAGAAACAGGTTTTAAAAATATTTCCTTTTGGTCCCTCAAAAAATCACTGTCCTGACTAGTTTTGCAGAAATTCCAGCAAGCCCACAAGCCAAAAAAATATGATATTGAAGCATTTTTTCAAATTGGTGATAAAAGTGAATATGAGTGTTTGTAGAACTATTATTTCCATTATAAGTCATCTACATACACAAATTAATTAAAAAATTATCACCAATGTTGATTTGCATAGCATGTTGCAACGAAAAACAACTAGTTTTACATTAAAAAAAAAATGCATTTATTTATTCCCTTATTTATTTTATTTTCTACACTAACCTATTTTGATTTGAAAAATGAATATGACTATGTATATGAGTACTTCTAGTGGAGCCATTTTCGAAATAAGGCTTTATGTATACACATACCCAAATTTGAAAAATGCATATTAATGAAAATTAGGGTATGAGAAGCCAACTTCCCTTGAAAAAATGGTATAAAAAATTGTTGAAGCATAGAGTGATGTTGCAAACAAATGATGGAGTGAAACCAATCTTCAATGTATCCGTTACTTTCTTGATTTCTCATATCCATCAGATCATGAAGTTCTTGATCTTTTAAAATAGCTTGTTGATACATACGATAAGAAACCTCATTTTCTTCCATAGTTTCTACAATTTTTGAATTTGAAACATTCTGAATCTCATTGTAAGTTTTCTCTTACGGCGCATGTGAGATAGAATGGGTGGCAAGGGTGGGTAAATTTGGCAGTTCAACATTGTAAGCATGTTGTACTGGTTTATTATGGTGAGGGTGTGGAATTAGTTGAGCAGGAAAATGTGTAAGGAATGGAGCATTGTGATGATGTGGTTGGTTGGTTTGAGTGGATAAATTTGATACGCAAGCAAGATGTTGTGGAAGAGTAAGTGGAGAATATGAAGAATGTGCTTGTGCTACAAGATGAGGCAGAGTAGTCATGAAATCATAAGGTGAACCATGCCAAACTTGTAGATAAGATTGGTGGTTATATTGAAATTGACATGGCTTCCCTAGAACATGAGTATTCCATAATGGATTATGCAAGTAAGAGAATGGAGAATAAGTGTTTTGAACCATACCTATAGGCCATGATTTCCATGGTTTTGACCTTGTTGCAGCTTCCTCACCTCTTTGATATGATACTTCCATCCTAGATAAGGAAGAGTAACCATCTATGGTATGCTCCTTTCGGTCATGAGTGAAAAACACTTCATCAAATTCTTGATTTTTATGAACCTGCAAAGCATCCAATTTTTCATTTAGAGAGCTAATAAAATCAACTTTAAAATGTTCAAGTAAATCATTGATTTCAGCTCTTATATCTCATGTTCTTGTAGCAGATTTGGAGAAAAAAGAACAAACATATCTAGAATTCTTACCAGCCTTGGAGATTCCTCTTGAATACCTTATGCACAATTCACAAACATCATCATATGACAACTGAAAAACATCACCTTTTCCTATCATATTTAAGAGTTATAAAAATTTATCTTTGATTCCTTTAAGAAGGAGTGTTTTTAAGATCTCTTTTTCCAAATGCTTATATTTTGATTTTTGAAGGTTGTATTGAAATCGATCTACATAGTCCTCCAAACTTTCATCTTCCCCTTGTATCATATCGAAAATATCTTCATTGGATTTGCAATAGTCTTGGTACTTCTTCAAGAATATGTTCTTCATGTCCTCCCATGATTGGATGCAATCTCCACCTAGGCTCATGAACCATTGGAGAGCTGCTCCTTTTAGAGTAAGAGGAAACAATTTCAATCTTTGATCATTAGTACAATAATCATATCCTCTACAAAGTATTTCGAACTCAAATAAGAATGTATCTGGATCTTCATTTGCTAAACCATGAAAATTTGGTAAAGATGGTGGAATTATGTGCATTTGTGTCACTCCTCCTAGATCTTTGATAGGAAATTCAAAAGTAGAAACGCAAGCCATTTCTTACCATAATATAAGATGTTTTTCATGTGTTTCTTCGAGGCTCCTTCTTCAAATGTTCCTGTCAATTAGTTAGTGAAATAGGTGGTGCTTACATCACCACTTGAGTGAAATCATGTGATTCGTGCTTCAAAATTTCTATTTTTTCCCTAGTCATTCACACAAAAATTCAAACATCTATTTCTACTCTAAGTTCTTTAAGAGTTCTATTGAAAAGCGGGCGGGGGAGCAGGGCTTTTACATACTCCGTACGTAGGTTCTTACCTTCCGTTTTTAATACCCAATTCTTTCCTAACAGACACTCATCAGATGCACACTACTCTTTTAAAAATGGCTACACTCTCCCCGGCTATGGCGCCAAAGTGTCGAGCGATAAAAAGGTGTTTTTTTAACTCCTAATTACCTTCACATTAATTGTCAACCCAGGGACGACTTTTTATTTCAAGAGTGTACTTAGTATGAGGCAGCTATTTACTCAAGAGTAATGTTATGAAAGATGTAGTACAGTGCTCAAAATATAAGAGTAAACAAATGCTCAAAATGAGATCTCCTTACAGCAAAGCACTTTAAGACTTTAAACCATGCATTCAGAAAACTACAACAATTTGTCAGTCAAGGATGCAGTAGCAATAACTCATTCCTTGTTTAACTGATATAAATTAAATCAAGCATAAATAAGATCCACAATCTGAGAACTTAGGCAGCGATAGCCAATGTCCTTTACAGTTGTTGATCTCACACACAACACTAAATAAGCAATTGGAAAGTGCAAAGAATTAAATCAATCGTATTACTACGACTTAATGAAAATGAGACAGTTGTGCTAAATAGAAGAATGTTGAAAGGTAAGCTTAAATAATTACAGAAAGTAAATGAATAACAACGCTAAGTATTAGAATTGAATAGCCAAACTTATATAACTATAATGAACAGAAAACTGTTAAATTAGTGGAGTGATCAGCGCAGCTTTGAAGATGAAATGAACAGCTCAACAACATGCTGGTGAAAAGCAGTGATCTCTGTTAAGAATGAAATGAACAACAATGCAATTTAGGTGCAGTTTATAAAACATATCAGTTCATTCAGTCTGGAAATACCAAGCAGTAAAGTTACATGATTACGATAAGTAGAAATAAAATCAAACCATCACACGGTAAAGATCATGAAATAATGGTACAGGAATGACAAGTGAATCCACCGGGGTTGGGCCCTTAACCACCAGTGATCACTGCCAGTAGTGATTCAGAAGATGCGAAGGAATAATAACTCTACTTATATATTGATCATCAAATTGAATGACATTACATTGAGTTGTGTCTTCTCAGCAGCGAGAGTCTGCAAATAAAATTACAATTCAAAATAATACTCGATCCATCTCCCTCTCCGCCTATCCTATCCTATTCCATCATGAGTAATCCATCATCACTCTTGAATCTCTAATTCTAAGTCCTCAATTCCATCCTACCATATTTCCGAATCCATCCTCCCCCTCTCTGATCTCTGTTTTCATTTAAATAGAGAGAGAGCAGAGAGCAGTTACAATAGAGATAATTACAACATGGCTTCCATTACAAAATTGGATTGTTTCCAATAAATTTATCAACAAGAAGATATATTTCCATCCAGCTTTCAACAAGAGCAAGGTGAATTTGGTCTTTGCAGCTGAGATTTGGAGGATGGCCGCAACAACAAATCTGAGAAAATTGTGCTCAAAGAACCCTGCGTTTCTCTCAATACAAGCCGAATTTGGGCAAACCGTTCTTTTAAAAAGTTAATTGGGTCCGTTCTAGACAAAACCCATGTTCCATATTTTCCAAATTCTTCTTCATTTGCTCTGAATCGCAACCACAAAACTGTCACTTCTTATTCCAACGAATTTCTGAGTTGGCACATTTAATGGTCTATTCAATCTAGAAATTATCTTGGAGGCTAAAAATGGTGAAATGTTATAACCAATTTATTAAAACTATCATTGATAAAATCATGCATAATCATCAATTTATTAGAAATGGAGAAGAAATAATATTTTTACATAAGGGCATAAATCATTTATAAAATGGATTTAAATGATAAATTATAACAAATGATATAATAGAGAAGAGTAAAAATGGATGAAATGAGTGTTACAAAGTGGTCGTATTCATGGCCCAATAGCTACGACGACAAAAGATCATCGTGGAGGATTGGCCATATAGTGGAACCAACTTCCGTCAAGATCTGGACATGCCCTTACTAGATGGAGACGATTTTGATGATGAAGGTAAAAAATTCAATTTTTTTAGTTTTTGAGATTTTTTAATTGTTTTTAGTATATATGTGCTTATAAAAATTCTCTTCTAAATGCAGACATTGGACCAGAGTGGCCTGCTGAGATGTCCCCAATAGCTAGGCGCATCCCCCGCCCTATTGACACTATCACTCGTTATGAAGAGGGGGTGACAACGAGGAGGAGATAGAAAGGAACCTTTAGGGGTTGACTCGTGTTATCCTGGAGTATGCTCAGGTAGGAGACATTCCTCGCCAGTATCAGAGACACACGGTGGGAGTCTTGGATCGGATCTGCCGATTGTTGACTTGTGTTGCACAAGCTGTATCATGCTACCATGATCACCATGTTGATTAGTTCCTAGGTCCAACACTTACATTTTTTAAGGCTTACATGCCACGAATATATGAGGCCTGCGAGCTGCCAATGTTATTTTGGACACACACATTATTTTTTTGGGTTCTGATGTATCAAACATTATCACCATATCTATATATATATATATATATATATGTTGTATTTTATTGCTTACTATGGTACAAATGGTTTTTTTTATCTTTTCACATGTTTCGTAAATGTCTATCCACAACATAATTAGCTAATGCATCTATCAATGTATTCATACGCCTAGGAATATGATGATATGTAATGTAATCAAAATGTATTTCCAGTAGATGAATACGAAGATACATTCTTAATATTTGAGGGTTTCTGACAGAATATTTCCTGCTGAGTTGAAGGACGACGAGCTGTGAATCCAGGTTGACAACCAACTCTCTAATGACAAGAGCAATGGCTTCTAACAACAGTTCGATGACCACACTATATTCAACAATGTTGTTAGTTGTACAACCTAAATAGATACCTTGAAGGTCAATCAACTCACCATTAGAGTCATAAATAACCCATGTTGTGGATGATACATTCCAGGTACTATGGCAAGCACCATCAGTGAAACTAATATAAGGAGTCGCATACATTTGTAAAGCAAGAAAATCATAATAAGCAGGAAAGATGTTTGAAAACTAACACACCAATCCACACTGCACAAAAATGAATGACACACTAATGTACACAAGTAACTATGCAATATGACCTAAGCATAGTACTTCTTGAGGTAAAGTCCGTTTTAGGGCTTATCCAGAGGATTTCCTTCATAATCAATATGCTCATAGGATCCTTTCTACAAAACATATTTCATAATGCAGGGCCCATGCCACATGGATTCGACTTTCCTGCTCCCAACTTATCATTAACTTGGTCATATAGGAAGACCAAATCACCTCAAAGAATGTGCGAGGGGAGACTTACTAATCGAAATGGTACTTGACCTGTTTCTTTTGTGCTCCTATGACGAAGGCAGCGACATGACGAGTCTCATCGAGTCGTTCTAAATATAAGAGGTGTTCCTCTTGAGGTGATGTTTCAGGGAGAACTTCAACAACTAAATTGAGTGAAGGAATCTCGCATTCAATCAGCAATGTTGCTTCCAAACCATAGACTAAATGGAATGGTGTGAAACCAGTTGCGTCTTTGCTCAAGTTTCAGTAATCCCACAGAGTTGAAAAGCGCATGAGATGCCAATTTGACTTGTGCATCCCAATAGTATGTTGAAGCATTGTAACCAAAACCCTGTTCACAGCTTCAACTTGGCTGTTGGCCTGAGGGTAACATGGGGTCGAGCCATCGTGGTGCAAGCCCAATGCGAATGTCAGCTCAGCCATCATGTAATCTCTGAAATGGGAGCCATGGTCTGTGACAATGGATTTAGGTACGTCGAACCTGGAAATAACATGGTTAAAAAGGAATTGATATGTTGTCTTAATGTCTGCCAAGTATGTAGGAATTTCTTCAGCCCATTTGGTGAAACAATCCACAACGCCGATAATAAAGCCATGCCCCTTGATCGAATGAGGGTTACATGTGATATAATCAATGCCTCATTTGGAAAAAGGACCAATGGTAATGATGGGGTGTAGGTGAGTGGGTGGGGCACACATCTTACATTGGTAAATTTGGCATTCATGACACTTGTGAACAACAAGGATGAAGTCCTTAAAAATAGACGGCTAGAAATAACCAGTGTGAAGGATTTTTTGAGTGGTAGCGTAATTAGACATATGACCACCACATGCCCTGGAGTGGCAATCATTGAGAACTCTTTCAGTGTTTTCGATCGTAAGGCATTGACAAAGAACTAAAACGACACTGACACTGTATAAAGTTTTGCTAATAATACAACAGGGTTGGGAGTGATGTTGAATCCTTCGGTGATCATCCTTAGTCAATGCGGATCGGAACGTGGATGTTTGGAGATACATGATGATATCACCGAACCATGGATCAAGGGTGCTAATTAGGAAGAGAGTCTCATCTAGAAGCTATTCATCTGTACCAGAAGGGAGAGACTTAGAGGAAAAGGAACAAATCAATTCATCAAAAATGAGTGACTTCTTAGATTTGGTAGTAGTAAATACCAAATAAAATTCTTGCAGGATCACAATCCATTTAGAATATTCCCTCCCTAGAAATTGACGAGTTAGTATATAGGTCATGCCGTTGCATTCAGAAATCACTGTAGTTGTACGCAAAAGGATGTATTTCCAAAAGCATTGAAACCTTGACGACATCCAAAGGAAACTTCTCGATATGTGCATAACGCCTTTTAGTGTCGAGGAGATTATGACTAAGGTAGTAGATAACATGTTCATTGCCTTTGTCGTCATCTTGGACCAAGACCATAGCAATGGTGTTAGGGGCCGCGGCTAGTTAAAGGAACTAATCTCGATAATAATCTAGAGGGTGCAACAGAGGAGAATTTACAAGGATGGCTTTGAGATCATCAAAAGATGTGTGGTCCACCTCATCCTATACAAAGGATGTTCCTTGTTTTAGCAACTGGGTAAGTCCTGTAGCTAGCCCAACATAATTGGGTATAAAACAATGGAAAAAACTTGCCTTTCCTTGTAGGCTCTAGAGCTGGTGCAGTGAATATGGGGGGGGAGGTAAATTTACAATGGCCTCAACTTTCAGCGGATCAAGGTGAATATCATCCTTGGAAATGATGAAGCCAAGGAGTCATTGAGATTCTACACAAAAAACAGATGTGTGCGGGTTCAACCAATTGTTATAGTGTTTACAGCATAGAAAAATCCACCGAAGATGGTCCAGGTGATATTGGTGCTTACGAGAATGACCGAGAAGGTCATCCAAGTAAGGCTATATAATGTTGTGGATATCATGAAACACATAGGAAATTTCTCGCTGAAACCCCAACATTTTTGAGGCTGAAGGGGAGCTTTTTGTACGTGAACGTACCCCAAGGACAGATAAAAACCATCTTTTCTTGATCGGTTGGTGCAATGTTGATCTGGTTGTAACTAGAAAAATTGTCAATAAAGGAAATGATCTCGCTCTTGGCACATTCTAATGATTTGATCAATGAAGGGAGTAGGATAGTTATCTTTAGGACAAGCACGACTGATATCTCGATAATCAATGCAAACACAGATTGTGCCCTATTTTTTAGTCATCGAGACAATATTGAACACCCAATCTATAAGAGGGATGGGATAGATGAACCCAACATTGAGAAGTTTTTCAACTTCACCCTTGATAGCGGCGACCTTCTTAGGGTGCACTAGGCGGAGCCATTGGCGAACGAGCTTCACATGCAGAGAAGTTGGTATTTCATGCACTATAATGCTAGGATCAATGCCAGGAATTTCTTCGTAGGACCATGCAAACACATCATGGAATTCCTGAAATAGACGAATATAAGTCTTGATCTCATCTGGAGAACAAGATACCCCGATATGGACATGTTCAATGATACCAGGATTGATAGAAATATCAATCGGCATTGTTTGGATAATATTACCCAAATTTCCTTCCAGCCATACTTTATGAGTCATGATCAGTGATGGAAGTGGGAGGGAAGGAAAGAGAGAAGAGGACTCTTCGAAAGTGGTAGAAATGACCACTGGACGAGGCAGGAATAAGGAGCGATGATGAGTATCGGTCTAAGGTGGTTCCTCGAGAGACATGACTTCCTGGATACCTTCATCAGCAAGGAAGGTCTCGGCTAAGGGATCAGGTGAATCCAAAGCACCAAGCCACAGAGATTGAGAGTACGTATTGAGAGAGGTCTTCGAAACAAAAGAATAAAAGGATGCGCAACTTGAAGCCGAAAAGAATTTCCATGTAATTGACATCAGCGGGACTAAGTGGCATGACCTCGCCCTAGGTATCCATAAGATCTGGTGAAGTTATGACTCAAGGATCAGATCTAACCAAGACCATGTTGATAGAGGCAACATGAGGAGGTGGGAGCAGAAATATTCCCATTAAGGTAGAATGTTTAAAAAACTCTGCCCCCACACTCTCATAGGGAGCACCAGTGCGCTTAGCATACAAAACATTGCAATCTAAGGAGGAAGAAGCAAAGAACAACAGCTGGTCAACAATGACAATCTTCCCTTGATGGGTAAAATGAATCGTGCAAAATAGGGAGGAGGCTACAGCATGCATAACATGGGTCCAAATCCGGCCGAGTAAAAGATTGTAGTTAAGATTAGCATCAAAAATCTCTACCTCGACTTGCATTGTCTTGCCTTCTAGAGTAATTGCAAGGTTAGGTAAGACATCGAAGGGTCATGAATCATGCCCATTGAAAGCTTCCAAAGTGTTTGGATATTGGTTCAAAGCAGGAGAGCCAATAGCCTTCCAACATGCGGTTGACATGATGCTAGTGGAAGCACCTTCATCGATGACAATCTTGTGGATCTTCTTCTCATTGATGATTACCTGAATGATAAAGGTAATCTAATGAGGGAGGCACAAAACATTTTTCTCTAGATCAAAACATATCAAATTGGAATCGGTGGGATCGATACACCCATTAGCTAACAGTAAAGATTTCCACTTGATGGGCAACTTTGGAGCACCTCGAGAGAAAACATGGATAACGGTGCCTGAGCTAATTCCTCAGCAATATTATAGTGCTAAGCAGCTCAGGCATTATGATTGTACGAGGATTTCCACAGCACACCTCGAGAGGGTGGTGGTATAGTGGAATTAGGGTTAGGGCGCTCGATATGAAGAGGGCGAAAACTCGGGGCAAAAGAAGAAGGGGTGGCTTATTTCTCTTTTCCAGCTGCCAGAGCAGGAGTTTGATAATCTTTCAATCTATTAGCCACATTAATAGGCGTACTCATCATGAACACTTGAGATCCAGAGGAAGCAAATGATTAGGATTGGTATACCATTTGGGTTTGCTAAGACAGAAATGGCTCTTTGAGGAAAACGAGGGTCCCTTTGTGTAAATGAATAACTTTAGATCATCGAGAAAAATCCTTAGTGTAGTGATCTTCCTCGCAGATTAGGTAGGGATACTTAAGTTTCTGTTGTGAAGATTCACCAGTAGACGATTTGGGAGGACCCTATTTTGGGGCATTGGCCTTACCCTTGCCTTTTCCTTTCTTCTCACCTTTTGAGGATTTGTCCAATGCGGCAGACTGGAAAGTGTGGACCTCTGAGGTTTTACCAAGGCCAAGTGGATTCTGGGAAGAACTATTAGGAACAACATTTAAGACCTACTTCTGTTTGGAAGAAGATTTGGCAGGAGTCTAGGATACTGGACCAATAACTCCATAAATAGGAGGTAAAACTTGTGATTTTGATGTCGTAGGATCAAATGATGGATGTAGAGCATCGGCTAATAACTCGTATAAAGTGCCATATTGAGAGTAAACTAGATCTAAGTACTGGGCATGAGTAATGGCTTTCTCTTCAGTAACACATCCACCCATAGCTATATTCAAACAATTGGGGCCACGAATGATTTAGTGAACCATTCAGTGAGCAACTAATCAACAATCTCAAATTTGATTAGGCGACGTCTATATCTCCATTCATGGATGTGATTGTAGATGTCCGTTGCAGTATATTGCTTAAGCGATGTGAGAAAATAGGTGCCAGTTTCATAGCGAACCGACAATTGTAATGCGTGAGGAAATCCATGGCTAAAGAGTTAAAGTCATGGTAAGTAATTCAAGGAAGCTCGATGTACCACTTGGCTACAGCACCTGTGAGGTTTCATTGGAAAAGATGGAAATGAATGGAATCGTCAATGTACGAGTTTAACGAGCACCAGAGTTGATATGTCATCACATGTGCTTGAGGATCTTCTTTTGCTTTCCCATCAAACTTTAGACAATCGCTTAGTATCTTAGATGACAATGGAGGCCAGTATGGCAAATGAAGGATTGGACATAAGGCGAGATACATCTCGCAACTCGAGTGTGGCCAAGAATGGTAGTTAGGTGTTAAAAGGCATAGGAGGTCAGTAAGTGGGTCTGAACGGAGGAGCCCATCCCTGTTGGTAAGAATTTTAGCCCCATAGCGGGGGATTTTGGCCATATGGCATTTTATGTTGCCCCCATTGCAGGTTACCTTGCCCATCGGGAGGATTTTGACATTAATTTCCTTGGAACTATTTGATTATAGGTTGATGATAAGCAATGTATGGGTTAAAAGGCTGTTGAGCTTGTTGACCTTGGAAATATGGATATTGGACCTATTATCATTGAACATATGGGTAATGAACCTGTTGTCCCTAAATAGGAGGATTTTGGGCCTGATGCCCTTGGGCATAAGGTTGATACACTTATTTCCCTTGGACATAGGGATTTTGTACCTCCTGCCCTTGAGCAAAAGGATTTTGAACTTGTTGACCTAGGGTGTTAGGGTTTTGTAACTGATGCTCTTGGCCAGAAGGTTTATAAACTTGTTGACCTAGGACATTAGGATTTTGGGCTTGCTGTTGCAGGACTTGACCTTGGCCTTTACCTTGTAAGGGTTGACCCTATTGATATGTATACAAGGGTTGTTGCTGCCCGGGTTGGTTTTGCTGTTGCAAGGGTTGGCCTTGCGTTTGAAAAATTTGTCCTTGGGGCTGCAAAGCTTGAACCTACAAGGACATGGGCTAGGAGGTGTGCAGAGCATATTGCATCTGTTGCTGCATGGTTTGCTGCAACTGTTGCAAGGGTTGACCTTGCGGTTATTACAACTAACCTTGATGTGGATCATTTTCCCTTGTTGTTGCGTGAATAGCCCTTGCTGCAATAGAGGTTTCCCTTGTGGTAACAAAGGTTTCCCTTGTTGTTGTAGAGGTTTTTGTTTCTATTGCAAGGGTACTTAAATAGTGCCCAGAAAATTACCAAATTAAATCTGGCCATAGCCACCCTGGAAGGTGGATGAGCCAAGCTGAATGCACTACTCATACTGAAGGGTGTAAGGTTTATTAAACATTCCTTGAGAAACATATGGAACGTAAGGAGTCTGGTATTAGACCTAAGCCTCATAGGGCTATTGATACTAGACATTGCTTGATCCAGACAGACCAACAAGATTCTGAACCTGTTGGTACTAGATATTTCTTGATCCAGTAGGATCAATAGGGTTATGAATAATATCAGAAGAAGGCTGGTTTAGACCAAGCATGTGAGCCTGTGAGCCACTCACATTGGTGGCACCTGACACCATAGAAACATTTAGGTTTTGCCCCCTAGGTAGTGGCACAGCTTGGCCACTGACCAGAGGGATGGAAGAACTGACAGAGACATTCTTCAAAACCAATGGTTAGGTTTGACGGGTGACTGGGACTGATGATACAAGGGTGTTCAGAATGGTGGGTTGCACCGAGACTGAGGTAACAACCTATTGGGAAGTTGTGTTCGCAATGAACGGACTTGAAGTAGGCATGGTGCCTAACACCCAAACAAGTTTATGGTAAACTGATGAGGCACTAGGTGTACCTGAAACCAACTGTGCCAATGACACATAGTTAGGTGGCAAACTGGCGAGAATACCCCCTGTATAGGGGAAACCCTTAGGAGGAAAAGGTTGTTCTTCCTCCTTGATGGCATGTGGAGTAGAAAATTCTGACTCTTCCACATAGGTGACTGGAGCATCACCTTTGGGTTCCATATCCGAGAACAAACGACGATGAATGGCCAAAGAAGTATGAGGGGATAGTTCCAAAGGAACACTCGGCTGGTTGTATGGAATGTAAGGACATTGCGGCGATATCACAACAAGGTCAAATAGATGATTCAAAGGGTAGATAATGAATCCAAGCTGACCATCAGTGGTCGGGTAGTTCTCAGGAGTTTGAATGAGATTGCCTGGAGATTCCTAGCCAAGATCAACAGATGATCCAGTATCGAAAGTAGGTGAAGGGAAAAATGACAAAGGTTGACTCAAAACAATTCCAAGTTCAACACCTTGGTCCTCGAGTGACTATGGTAACTTAGGAAATGACTCCTCAGACAATATTTTATATAGAGGAGAGGAAGAGGAACTAGGTGAACCATATGGTTTAGCCACGATGACCTTGTCTTACTCGAAAAAAGAAACTTCGAGGCTTTAAAATTTTCTTTTAAGGGAAACTCACAATTTGGTCTCATAAAAGACTAATAGGATGTTATCAGATCGTGGGCAATCAATTATTAAGATGCATAAAAATACTGGTGCTCTTTCATTTTTTAAGAGTCGAGAAAGAAACAAGTATGACTCTATCGCTTTCAATTGAAAATGAGCTCGAAAGGACAAGTGCTCAAATGATATTTTCAGTTTATTGATTCATAAATATCAAATGACTACTTTGGATGATCTAGGTAAATAGGATTACCAGGCAACCGTGAACTACAAAATACCTCCCGGCAAACCAAGAAGTACGAGTAGGAATTCCCCCCAAACGTTGTCTTCGTTGTATCACGTTTTCAAGGCCACCCACTCCATTTCCTAAGGATAAAGGATTGCAACCTAGACGGTTCTCCCATTATATAGTCGATGGTACAGGGAGCACAAATCCATACTAGTGTTGTCTAATGCTGAAGTTAACGATAACTGCTAGTTTTAAAGATGTTGGTACATGTCTCTAGCCTAGACCTTCTAGATAAGATCGTTAAATGTCAAATGCGCCTTAGATTAATTGAATTCATTTTAAATTTTATCTTGAGTTACGTTTCATTTTTCAAGTCTTAGCGATGTGACTCGAAAAACCCTAAACGCAACTAAATGAGACAAGACCCTTTCAATTCTATGAATTGCCTACACTAGAGAGGGTAGAAACTACAAAATCAAATGCAAACAACCAAGAAACTGAAAGAAAAATGATCTTTTACTACTTCACTTTTCGAAGAAAAAAAATCTAATGAAAAACGCATTCTGATTCCTAATTTCCTGACAAGCACATTTCTAATAGTCCTTTCAAAATCAAAAGATTTCGTTTCCTTTTTCAAATGCCAATGTAATCCTAGTCTCTAATGATGCAGGGTATCATAGCACAATGATGCAACAAACTAGAATTTCATACTTTTCATGAAACATTGAAATAAACTTTTCGCATACAACACTTCGACGAAAAAGTTCTTGAGACAATAAACTTTTCAAGCAAATGAAAACATGAAAAAGAGGCTCATTCAGACTAATGAAGCACTGACTTTACCAACAACAAGACAAGAAACATAATCCATGCCGGAAAAGAAACGTTTAGACAAGCAAACAAAATTTTTTCCAACTTGTGTAATGGAAGTCAAATTCATAAAAGGACCACAAACGAAATGCGAGTAAGTACACCTACAACTTGACTCACTGAGTTCGCAAGCAGCTAAATGGATGACAATCTACATGCCCTAGTGTCATTGACCACTCAATGACTTAAGAAATCAAGTAGAAAGATGATAAGCCAATAAGTAAACAAAACCAAATGAAAAGCAGTTCTCTAGTTAGGGAGAAAACAGTCTAAAATGCTTATAGGGTCAAAATCATGAGAGAAAAACACACTGGCCAAGATTGGGGAAAAACCCTAATATTCACTTACAGGCATTGGTGCGACTACCTAACTGAAAACAAGTGTCAGAGGCTATTCGATGTGACTGTTTCTCAACATAACGCGCTGATCGAGGGAGCCAGGAAAAAAATATATTTTTTTTAAACAAGGACTAGATCTGCTACTATAAATTTCAAACTCAGGCTAGTAAGCAAGAGAGAAGAAACAAAACCAAAAGGAAAAAATGGAACTAGAAAAGTTCACACGAAATTATGAAATCTAAGACAACCAAAAGGATTGGTTCCAGAGCAGAGTCACCAATTTGTGGTGAAATAAAATTATAAGTGCAGACACAAAAAAATTACTGTAGCTCGATAATGGGTCTAGCCACAACTGATACATTCTATGGAAGATTTACCTAGGTTAGAACTAATTGAGAGGGCCTGCCTCTTAGTACGCGTATCCTGTTTGATGATGTCCTTGCTTGTGCACTCCAGCTATCTCTCGCTTCTTTCTTCGAACACCTGAAACAAGTAAACAATAGAAAACAACAACCGTGATAGTAAACAAATTTTCATTCAACCTACCTAACAAGTTTAGAAACATTAAGCCATGAATATATGAGATCACAAATCATGTAGGAAATCAATTGATAGTTGCATATATATATATATGTTATATATATATACTATATATATATATTATATATATTGAATCAAGAAGAGATTACAACCATTGTCTTGACGTTGTCGTTCTCCTCAGATAGGACCAGGTTCCCACACACTTCTGCTAGCATTCCATGATGGCCTCAACAATAATAGTTTCAAGGCTCTTCCCTTTAGGCTTCACTCCAAACCAAATCACACTTCTCCCTCACACAACTAGAGGGCTACAACTATTAATAGCTTGTTGTTTACTCCAAACTTAATTAGCACTAGCACACCAACATTAACACTAGCTTGTGCTTGGGAAAAAGGGAGGTTTATATAAGATGAATAGATGGGAGATGGATCCTCTTCTCATGGGAGAAGGCCTTATCCCTTGAGGTAGTTCCATGATTATATGGGAAAGGAGCCCAGATTGACATCCTCGACTCCATCCAGCCAAACCATTTACTAGACTTTCGTTACGAAGCTTCTAAAGCTGGAACCTTCAGCTCTATATTTAAAAAACTTTCCATAAGAGGACTGGTGATCCGGATCTAAACACGAACACAACAAATTACAGAGATAACCATAAACACAGAGATGCAGCAGAAATACTACTTCATTTCATTAATATAAAATAATGAAATATGCTTAGAAACAGAAATGGAAATACACCAGCTAGGGCAATGGTAGCTTATCTCTGAGAAGATATGTGGCGACTACATGGCTCTGAACTGAACTACAATGAGGCTCAAGTGCATTTTTATTATTGAAAAATAAGAGAAAACCCTAAACAACCAAAACCCTAACTCGAGGAGATGTAACAACAAGAGTTTATGGGCCCCGTTGGGGTGAGTTGGACAACCAACTTCCCAAGGTCGCGAATTAGTCAAATTATATCTGTTTGATGTGCACGATAGCCCGTTGGAAAGATCTCTCTGAGGACTATGAAAAATGGACAATTTTAGCCAACTAAGTCGTTGACAGTGGATTTCCAAAAAAACGCCTTTTAGGGCCTTAAAACGACTTTAGAATTTTAGGACCCGAAAAACTGCTAAAAATACTAAACTATGCTACAATTAAGGAAACTAAAAAACTAAAAGAAGCAATGGTGGGGGTCCAAGTGGAATTGGAGGGTGGCCGCCAATATCCACCTGGATCATTTCTCCCCGCTTAAGAAGCAATGGTCCCCATTGCATTGAGTTCCTCCATGAGATGAGGAAACTTCTACTGAACTTGGTCCTTGGTGAGCCACTTGCCTTGGTGAAGGAGTTGTCCTGTTTTGACAACTCGATATAGTTGGATATTCTGCTGGCGAGTGTGCTTGATCTGTGTGTCCATGATCCGATCAGTTGCAGCTTGTTCCATGCAATCTGGATTCAACTTTGTGGGTATGAGCTGTTTTGCAATGTCACATGTGTCTAGTAATCGTGGAAAGTATGGTCGAAGGTAGTCCACATTGAACACTGGGTGCAGGCCAAGGGATGGGGGAATGCTGAGCTCAAATTCATTGTCTCCCACAGCCTTGGTAATGGTGTAATGACCATATCAAAGTGGTCTGAGTTTTTGATAGGTTCTGTTAGGGCATTCCTTTTGCAAATTCAACCAGACTTTGTTGCCCACCTGAAACTTGTGTGGCACCCGATGTTGATCATGTCGCTACCTGTACATGGCATTTGATTTCTCCATAATGTCATAGACCTACTGGCGAATATGTTGGATGTGCTCAATGAATCTATTTTCCTTATCTGTTTCAAACTAGACATGAGCTGAATTTGCATGAGTAGCTACAAATGGCATGGCCACATCAATGGGAAACAATGGCTGGAATCCCAAGCCCACCTGAAAAGGGTTATGGCCAGTCGACCTATGGAGAGCCTAGTTGTAGCTGTGCTAAACACAGGAGAGGCTCTCGTCCCATGTACGTGGATGCTTTGAGTTTTACATGTGAAAAATGTGTGCGATCATCCTATTGACAACCTCTGTTTGGCCATCAATTTGAGGATGGAAGGATGTGGAGTTAGTGAGTTTGGTGTCCAACATCGACCAGAGACTAGACCAAAATGTACTCAGCAACCTACTGTCCAGATCTGAGATGATAGATTGTGGGATCCCAAAGTGTACCCACACTCATTCAAAGAAGAGTTTAGCAGTGGCTTCGACTGTGATATTTTTCTTGCAAGCCGCCATAATTGTTGGGTTGTGTTATATTCTTTCCATGACTAGCCCATGTAGTTAGAGCGGGGGTAGAGCCCCCCCCCATCCCCCCCTCTTTGTGCCAATTGTGTAGCGAGGGGGAGTCGCAAGGGGTTTAAGGGGTGTAGGTAACCCCACTCTATGGGGTTTGGGGCAGCGCCCCAAAAAATTTTGGTTTTGGACCTTATAGTAGGTTGGGCAGACCTACTTATGGTTTTTTGCATGATTTTCACACATGGTTTTGGACGTGATAGTTTTCAGTCCATGGTTTTGGATGCGATGGTTTTTCGATCCATGTTATTGGATGCTTCAACATATATAAATATGTATTGTAACATTGAAAGAAACATAATGAAAAATCAAACTGGTAGTCTCAATTTTGGGATCCAGGGAAAAATCTTTGTGTATATATGTTTGATGTGTTATGCTCTCACATTGTTTATTTTTTGTGTTTTAAAATTTGTATGTAGGTAATTTCTATACGGGGTTAAAACCTACACTTGGTATCAAAGCTATTCTGGCTTCAAGGGGATGCCTTTGTTCCTAAGGGGTTTCGCTCGGGCCTATGGTAGATCTTGTTCAGTGGGAGATCTACGAGGTCAATTCTAGTGGTGAAAGAAGATGGCGAGGAGTGGAAAGATAGAGATCGAGAAATTTAATGGTCAGAGTTTTGAGTTGTGGAAACTCAAGATGGAGGATCTGTTGGTGGATAAAGATCAGTGGATCGCAGTAGATCCAGGTACTAACCAATAGGAGTGTCTGACAAAGAATGGAAGAAGTTGGATCGGATGGCAAAGAGCACAATATGATTGTGTGTCTCAGATTCAGTATTACTAAATGTATCAGGGGAAGCTACGACGAAGGCTTTGTGGAACAAGTTAGGTATTTTGTACCAATATAAGTCTCTGGTGAATAAATTGTTCCTACGGAAAAAGCTGTATAGCTTAAGGATGAAAGATGGAGCCTCAGTGACAGAGCATCTGAATGCATTTAATACTATGGTAAATCAGTTATTATCTATTGATATTAAAATTTTAGATGAAGATAAGTGCATTAGTTTTTTGTGTTCTCCCAGATTCGTGGGATAGTTTGGTTATTGCAATAGGTACCAATGTAACTTCCTTGCAGTTTGATGAAATAGTCTCATCCTTGCTGACGGAGGAGATGAGACAGAAAAACATGGACAGCTAGAATGGTGATTCCTTGTTTGTACGAGGACGGTCCCAAAAAAGAAACAAAAATAAGTCATCAAGTGGGAGATCTAAATCTAGAGGGAGATCTAAATCTCCAGGAAAACCTGTAAAGGTGGTGTATTGGAAATGTGGAAAGGAAAGGCACTACAAAAGGGACTGTAAATCTAAAGCTCTTGACAAAGCAAAGGGATCTGATGATTCTCCCTCTACAGAGGTGAAAACCACCTCAGGTGAAGGTGGGGATGTGTACTTGGCTTCTTCAAGTACACATGTAGATCATGAGGCATGGTTGATTGACTCAGGTGCATCCTTTCATTTCACTCCCCATAGAGAGTGGTTTTGTGAATATGAGAAATATGATGGTGGTGATGTCTTCTAAGGGGATGATAGGAAGGCTAGAATCATTGGTAAAAAGTAAAGTTGAAGTTGCAAAGTGGAAGGGTTAGAACACTTCAGGGTGTTCTGCATATTCCTGCATTGGCCAGAAATTTGATTTCTATAAGCAAGCTAGATGATGCAAGTGTAAAAATAATGTTCGAGAAGGATACCTACAAAATGGTTCAGGGAGCATTGTTATTGATGCGGGGAGTTTAGATTGGAACTCTGTACAAGCTGCAAGGTAGCACTGTTGTTGATGGGTGCAATACTTCTGTGGTTCCTGAAAGTGGAGCATAAAATCTAGTGGTCTCTAGAGAGAAGAACATGCTGTGGCATCAAAGGCTTAAACATATTGGAGAGAAGGGCCTTTGAATACTTTATGGTAAATGTATGGTAGAAGGTATGAGTAATAGCTCTCTAGATTTTGATTTTTTTGAAAATTGTGTATATGGGAAGGAGAATTGGGTGAGTTTCCCCTCTAGTGGTAAGAGGGCGAAACAGATATTAGAGCTTGTGCATAGTGATGTGTTTGGACCTGTGAAGGTTCCATCACTAGTTATGTCTGTGTATTGTGTATCATTTATATATGAATTCTCAAGGAATACATGGATATATTTTCTTAAGAAGAAATCTAAAGTCTTTGATAGGTTTAAAGAATTTAAGGCTCTGGTGGAAAACTAAACAGAGAAGAAGATAAAGGTGTTGAGGACAGATAACGGCGGAGAGTTTTGCAGTAAGGAATTTGAAGAATTCTATAAGAAGTGTGGAATAGCACGTCAGAAGACTACTCCATATACACCTCAACAAAATGGAGTTGCAAAAAGAATGAACAAGACGTTGATGGAAAGGGAAAGAATCATGCTCAGTGTTGTTGGGTTAGGACAGGAATTCTAGGAAGATGTGGTGAAGACATCATGTTACCTGGTCAACAGATCACCTTCATCAGCATTGGAGGATAAGACTCTATAAGAGGTATGGAATGGCAAGAAACCCTCTCTTTTACATCTGAGGGTATTTGGATGCGATGCATATGTACATGTTCCAAAGGAGAAACGAGCCAAGTTGGATAGTAAATCTGAAATGTGCATCTTTATTGGGTATAAGGATGGTTTAAAGGGTTATAAGCTTTATAACCTAGTAACAAGGAAGGTTTTGTACAACTGAGATGTGGTGTTCAGAGAGGTAAAAGATGTCATTAAACATGAAGTCCAACCAAAGGAACATGAGAAAGTAGAGTTTGAGCTAAAGGAGGAAGAATCATAATCTACAACAGAGGAGGAATCAGAAGATGAAGAGCCACAAATGCTGGGTGTGAGAAGAATAGTTCAAGAAAGAAGGCAGCTAGAAAGGTATAGTCCATCTACTTTATGTTCAAATTTTTCTTTATCTATTACTAATGATGATCCCAGAACTGTGAAGGAAGAATTAGATTCAGAGGATGGAAAACTTTAGAAAGAGGCCATGGTTGATGAAATGACATCTTTACACAAAAATGAGGTTTGGGATCTGGTGGAGTTTCCGGCTGGAAGGAAACCCATTGGTAGCAAATGGGTGTTCAAGAAGAAGACAAATGCAGAAGGAAAGGTGGAGAAATACAAAGCTTGGTTGGTAGCAAAAGGTTATTCCCAAGTGTTGGGAATTGATTTTGGTGATATTTTTTCTTGTATTACCAAGGTAACTTCTATTAGATTACTTTTATCTATTGTTGTTGCTTTTGATTTTGAGGTAGAATAGATGGATGTGAAGACAACATTTCTTCACAGGGATTTGGAAGAGGAGATCTACATGAAGTAACCTTAAGACTTTGCGGTGAAGGGTAAGAAAGAACAGGTATGTAAGTTAAAGAAGTCTCTATATGGGTTAAAACAGTCACCATTATTTGGTATCAGACATTTGATACATTTATACGGGGACTTGGCTTCACCATAAGCAAAGCAGATCACTGTATGTATTTTAAATTAATTGGTGACCGTGTTACTTATCTGGTCTTGTATGTCGATGATATGTTGCTGGTTGGAAATGACAAAGAAATTATCCAAGATTTGAAGACTCAATTGTCCTCCAAATTTGACATG